>CM074201.1:33280704-33308056 GCA_037179385.1 Holothuria scabra
CAGAATCGTGACCTGCCGAGTTAGGGCCACAAGGAAACACCCGCCCTTTGTCGAAAATGGCCCATCTTGAAGTTAGGGTGCTCAGGAACCGCCTCAGGGTTAGGGTTAGGGTTGGGGTCCTAACTCTCCGAGAAAAAAATCGCCCCCGGCAAAAACCGAGCACATCTTTGGATAGCCCTTTGCAAGGCCCGTTTAGGGTCGATATCAATTTGCCCCCATCTCTTCCCTGTAAGACGCTAGACTGGCCCAAAAGTGCACTTTGGGACCCTCTTTCAATCTCCCTCCCACAGGCAGGAGCGCAAAGAAGGTTGGAGAAAAATGCTCCCCGCGGCTGGCGCGGCCGGCGTCTCAGTACGTATAAAAGAGTCAGTCGGTGGAGCGAGCGAAAACTAACCCTAACCCTAAGGGAGGACCGTTCGCGCAGGCTAACTCTGAACTGAGCCGATTTCTTCCGTAACGCGACGGTTTCGGCAGAACTATTCAAAGACCCCGCAAGGTACAGCTCCAAAAAATGAAACCAAGCCGTCTGCATCTGTTGCGAAGCTCGAGAATAATTTTCGAGCCGATCGGGGCTTTTCCGACGGAATTAGAGGCATTTCCCGGAGGCGACTTTTTCGAGCAGTTTTTCCTGGATATCTCCTCGTAGCGAGACGCGATTGCAACGCGCTCGGTGTCAGTGGGAAGGTCTTTTCGGGCCGCATCAGTGTTGCGATTTTGAAGAAAAACGAACGTCGGGCGGAGGCGCGAGAGGGAAAAATACGGAAAAATTTTCGTGACCTACTTAAGGGACTTAAAAAAAAAAAAAAAAAAAAAAAAAAAAAAAATTCAATCTGTGGATGATTTATTCTAGTGATGGCTTTAATTTCATCACTGGCTGTGTTAATTATTGATGACAAGTTTTGTCGGATTCATGTGATGATGATGAAAAAATTTTCTCAGTCAGGCGGTCCGGTTGCGCCTCTGTCTGAATCGGGGGGCCTTTCCGCCTTCCCGTTACTCAGTCGTCGGCCGGGCGGGCCCTGAGATACTAAATTTGGCACTTTGCGGGTCTCGAGGTTCATGCAGGCAGGCTTGGCAAACTTGACTGACTGCTAGAAACACGTACGTAATAGATTAGAGAGGTCGCTATACTCTTTTGCACGCACGCGTGTCCCGGGGAGAAATGATGATTCACGCGCTTGCTACGGTGTGGGTACGGGGAATTTGGCGTGACCCTTACTCTTTTGAGATGATCTCATCAACGGATAGCTCTGACTTAGGTCTACAAAGGGTCATTAACCCTGACTGGAAAATGAATCGCGCTCACCGAGAAATCGTGCTTTAATGAAAGAGTTAGGGTCGCCCAACCCTAACTCCGAGGTTAGGGTCGAGTGGAACGACACCCGCTTTTTTTTGGCAGAATCGTGACCTGCCGAGTTAGGGCCACAAGGAAACACCCGCCCTTTGTCGAAAATGGCCCATCTTGAAGTTAGGGTGCTTAGGAACCGCCTCAGAGTTAGGGTTGGGGTTAGGGTCCTAACTCTCCGAGAAAAAAATCGCCCCCGGCAAAAACCGAGCACATCTTTGGATAGCCCTTTGCAAGGCCCGTTTAGGGTCGATATCAATTTGCCCCCATCTCTTCCCTGTAAGACGCTAGACTGGCCCAAAAGTGCACTTTGGGACCCTCTTTCAATCTCCCTCCCACAGGCAGGAGCGCAAAGAAGGTTGGAGAAAAATGCTCCCCGCGGCTGGCGCGGCCGGCGTCTCAGTACGTATAAAAGAGTCAGTCGGTGGAGCGAGCGAAAACTAACCCTAACCCTAAGGGAGGACCGTTCGCGCAGGCTAACTCTGAACTGAGCCGATTTCTTCCGTAACGCGACGGTTTCGGCAGAACTATTCAAAGACCCCGCAAGGTACAGCTCCAAAAAATGAAACCAAGCCGTCTGCATCTGTTGCGAAGCTCGAGAATAATTTTCGAGCCGATCGGGGCTTTTCCGACGGAATTAGAGGCATTTCCCGGAGGCGACTTTTTCGAGCAGTTTTTCCTGGATATCTCCTCGTAGCGAGACGCGATTGCAACGCGCTCGGTGTCAGTGGGAAGGTCTTTTCGGGCCGCATCAGTGTTGCGATTTTGAAGAAAAACGAACGTCGGGCGGAGGCGCGAGAGGGAAAAATACGGAAAAATTTTCGTGACCTACTTAAGGGACTTAAAAAAAAAAAAAAAAAAAAAAATCAATCTGTGGATGATTTATTCTAGTGATGGCTTTAATTTCATCACTGGCTGTGTTAATTATTGATGACAAGTTTTGTCGGATTCATGTGATGATGATGAAAAAATTTTCTCAGTCAGGCGGTCCGGTTGCGCCTCTGTCTGAATCGGGGGGCCTTTCCGCCTTCCCGTTACTCAGTCGTCGGCCGGGCGGGCCCTGAGATACTAAATTTGGCACATTGCGGGTCTCGAGGTTCATGCAGGCAGGCTTGGCGAACTTGACTGACTGCTAGAAACACGTACGTAATAGATTAGAGAGGTCGCTATACTCTTTTGCACGCACGCGTGTCCCGGGGAGAAATGATGATTCACGCACGCGCTCGTTACGGTGTGGGTACGGGGAATTTGGCGTGACCCTTACTCTTTTGAGATGATCTCATCAACGGATAGCTCTGACTTAGGTCTACAAAGGGTCATTAACCCTGACTGGAAAATGAATCGCGCTCACCCAGAAATCGTGCTTTAATGAAAGAGTTAGGGTCGCCCAACCCTAACTCCGAGGTTAGGGTCGAGTGGAACGACACCCGCTTAGATTGGCAGAATCGTGACCTGCCGAGTTAGGGCCACAAGGAAACACCCGCCCTTTGTCGAAAATGGCCCATCTTGAAGTTAGGGTGCTTAGGAACCGCCTCAGAGTTAGGGTTGGGGTCCTAACTCTCCGAGAAAAAAATCGCCCCCGGCAAAAACCGAGCACATCTTTGGATAGCCCTTTGCAAGGCCCGTTTAGGGTCGATATCAATTTGCCCCCATCTCTTCCCTGTAAGACGCTAGACTGGCCCAAAAGTGCACTTTGGGACCCTCTTTCAATCTCCCTCCCACAGGCAGGAGCGCAAAGAAGGTTGGAGAAAAATGCTCCCCGCGGCTGGCGCGGCCGGCGTCTCAGTACGTATAAAAGAGTCAGTCGGTGGAGCGAGCGAAAACTAACCCTAACCCTAAGGGAGGACCGTTCGCGCAGGCTAACTCTGAACTGAGCCGATTTCTTCCGTAACGCGACGGTTTCGGCAGAACTATTCAAAGACCCCGCAAGGTACAGCTCCAAAAAATGAAACCAAGCCGTCTGCATCTGTTGCGAAGCTCGAGAATAATTTTCGAGCCGATCGGGGCTTTTCCGACGGAATTAGAGGCATTTCCCGGAGGCGACTTTTTCGAGCAGTTTTTCCTGGATATCTCCTCGTAGCGAGACGCGATTGCAACGCGCTCGGTGTCAGTGGGAAGGTCTTTTCGGGCCGCATCAGTGTTGCGATTTTGAAGAAAAACGAACGTCGGGCGGAGGCGCGAGAGGGAAAAATACGGAAAAATTTTCGTGACCTACTTAAGGGACTTAAAAAAAAAAAAAAAAAAAAAAAAAAAAAAATTCAATCTGTGGATGATTTATTCTAGTGATGGCTTTAATTTCATCACTGGCTGTGTTAATTATTGATGACAAGTTTTGTCGGATTCATGTGATGATGATGAAAAAATTTTCTCAGGCGGTCCGGTTGCGCCTCTGTCTGAATCGGGGGGCCTTTCCGCCTTCCCGTTACTCAGTCGTCGGCCGGGCGGGCCCTGAGATACTAAATTTGGCACTTTGCGGGTCTCGAGGTTCATGCAGGCAGGCTTGGCAAACTTGACTGACTGCTAGAAACACGTACGTAATAGATTAGAGAGGTCGCTATACTCTTTTGCACGCACGCGTGTCCCGGGGAGAAATGATGATTCACGCACGCGCTCGTTACGGTGTTGGGTATAGGGGGGAATTTGGCGTGACCCTTACTCTTTTGAGATGATCTCATCAACGGATAGCTCTGACTTAGGTCTACAAAGGGTCATTAACCCTGACTGGAAAATGAATCGCGCTCACCGAGAAATCGTGCTTTAATGAAAGAGTTAGGGTCGCCCAACCCTAACTCCGAGGTTAGGGTCGAGTGGAACGACACCCGCTTTTTTTGGCAGAATCGTGACCTGCCGAGTTAGGGCCACAAGGAAACACCCGCCCTGTGTCGAAAATGGCCCATCTTGAAGTTAGGGTGCTTAGGAACCGCCTCAGAGTTAGGGTTGGGGTCCTAACTCTCCGAGAAAAAAATCGCCCCCGGCAAAAACCGAGCACATCTTTGGATAGCCCTTTGCAAGGCCCGTTTAGGGTCGATATCAATTTGCCCCCATCTCTTCCCTGTAAGACGCTAGACTGGCCCAAAAGTGCACTTTGGGACCCTCTTTCAATCTCCCTCCCACAGGCAGGAGCGCAAAGAAGGTTGGAGAAAAATGCTCCCCGCGGCTGGCGCGGCCGGCGTCTCAGTACGTATAAAAGAGTCAGTCGGTGGAGCGAGCGAAAACTAACCCTAACCCTAAGGGAGGACCGTTCGCGCAGGCTAACTCTGAACTGAGCCGATTTCTTCCGTAACGCGACGGTTTCGGCAGAACTATTCAAAGACCCCGCAAGGTACAGCTCCAAAAAATGAAACCAAGCCGTCTGCATCTGTTGCGAAGCTCGAGAATAATTTTCGAGCCGATCGGGGCTTTTCCGACGGAATTAGAGGCATTTCCCGGAGGCGACTTTTTCGAGCAGTTTTTCCTGGATATCTCCTCGTAGCGAGACGCGATTGCAACGCGCTCGGTGTCAGTGGGAAGGTCTTTTCGGGCCGCATCAGTGTTGCGATTTTGAAGAAAAACGAACGTCGGGCGGAGGCGCGAGAGGGAAAAATACGGAAAAATTTTCGTGACCTACTTAAGGGACTTAAAAAAAAAAAAAAAAAAATTCAATCTGTGGATGATTTATTCTAGTGATGGCTTTAATTTCATCACTGGCTGTGTTAATTATTGATGACAAGTTTTGTCGGATTCATGTGATGATGATGAAAAAATTTTCTCAGGCGGTCCGGTTGCGCCTCTGTCTGAATCGGGGGGCCTTTCCGCCTTCCCGTTACTCAGTCGTCGGCCGGGCGGGCCCTGAGATACTAAATTTGGCACTTTGCGGGTCTCGAGGTTCATGCAGGCAGGCTTGGCAAACTTGACTGACTGCTAGAAACACGTACGTAATAGATTAGAGAGGTCGCTATACTCTTTTGCACGCACGCGTGTCCCGGGGAGAAATGATGATTCACGCGCTCGTTACGGTGTGGGTACGGGGAATTTGGCGTGACCCTTACTCTTTTGAGATGATCTCATCAACGGATAGCTCTGACTTAGGTCTACAAAGGGTCATTAACCCTGACTGGAAAATGAATCGCGCTCACCCAGAAATCGTGCTTTAATGAAAGAGTTAGGGTCGCCCAACCCTAACTCCGAGGTTAGGGTCGAGTGGAACGACACCCGCTTTTTTTTGGCAGAATCGTGACCTGCCGAGTTAGGGCCACAAGGAAACACCCGCCCTTTGTCGAAAATGGCCCATCTTGAAGTTAGGGTGCTTAGGAACCGCCTCAGAGTTAGGGTTGGGGTCCTAACTCTCCGAGAAAAAAATCGCCCCCGGCAAAAACCGAGCACATCTTTGGATAGCCCTTTGCAAGGCCCGTTTAGGGTCGATATCAATTTGCCCCCATCTCTTCCCTGTAAGACGCTAGACTGGCCCAAAAGTGCACTTTGGGACCCTCTTTCAATCTCCCTCCCACAGGCAGGAGCGCAAAGAAGGTTGGAGAAAAATGCTCCCCGCGGCTGGCGCGGCCGGCGTCTCAGTACGTATAAAAGAGTCAGTCGGTGGAGCGAGCGAAAACTAACCCTAACCCTAAGGGAGGACCGTTCGCGCAGGCTAACTCTGAAAATACCGATTTCTTCCGTAACGCGACGGTTTCGGCAGAACTATTCAAAGACCCCGCAAGGTACAGCTCCAAAAAATGAAACCAAGCCGTCTGCATCTGTTGCGAAGCTCGAGAATAATTTTCGAGCCGATCGGGGCCTTTCCGACGGAATTAGAGGCATTTCCCGGAGGCGACTTTTCCGAGCAGTTTTTCCTGGATATCTCCTCGTAGCGAGACGCGATTGCAACGCGCTCGGTGTCAGTGGGAAGGTCTTTTCGGGCCGCATCAGTGTTGCGATTTTGAAGAAAAACGAACGTCGGGCGGAGGCGGGAGAGGGAAAAATACGGAAAAATTTTCGTGACCTACTTAACGGACTTAAAAAAAAAAAAAAAAAAAAATTCAATCTGTGGATGATTTATTCTAGTGATGGCTTTAATTTCATCACTGGCTGTGTTAATTATTGATGACAAGTTTTGTCGGATTCATGTGATGATGATGAAAAAATTTTCTCAGGCGGTCCGGTTGCGCCTCTGTCTGAATCGGGGGGCCTTTCCGCCTTCCCGTTACTCAGTCGTCGGCCGGGCGGGCCCTGAGATACTAAATTTGGCACTTTGCGGGTCTCGAGGTTCATGCAGGCAGGCTTGGCAAACTTGACTGACTGCTAGAAACACGTACGTAATAGATTAGAGAGGTCGCTATACTCTTTTGCACGCACGCGTGTCCCGGGGAGAAATGATGATTCACGCGCTCGTTACGGTGTGGGTACGGGGAATTTGGCGTGACCCTTACTCTTTTGAGATGATCTCATCAACGGATAGCTCTGACTTAGGTCTACAAAGGGTCATTAACCCTGACTGGAAAATGAATCGCGCTCACCCAGAAATCGTGCTTTAATGAAAGAGTTAGGGTCGCCCAACCCTAACTCCGAGGTTAGGGTCGAGTGGAACGACACCCGCTTTTTTTGGCAGAATCGTGACCTGCCGAGTTAGGGCCACAAGGAAACACCCGCCCTTTGTCGAAAATGGCCCATCTTGAAGTTAGGGTGCTTAGGAACCGCCTCAGAGTTAGGGTTGGGGTCCTAACTCTCCGAGAAAAAAATCGCCCCCGGCAAAAACCGAGCACATCTTTGGATAGCCCTTTGCAAGGCCCGTTTAGGGTCGATATCAATTTGCCCCCATCTCTTCCCTGTAAGACGCTAGACTGGCCCAAAAGTGCACTTTGGGACCCTCTTTCAATCTCCCTCCCACAGGCAGGAGCGCAAAGAAGGTTGGAGAAAAATGCTCCCCGCGGCTGGCGCGGCCGGCGTCTCAGTACGTATAAAAGAGTCAGTCGGTGGAGCGAGCGAAAACTAACCCTAACCCTAAGGGAGGACCGTTCGCGCAGGCTAACTCTGAAAATACCGATTTCTTCCGTAACGCGACGGTTTCGGCGGAACTATTCAAAGACCCCGCAAGGTACAGCTCCAAAAAATAAAACCAAGCCGTCTGCATCTGTTGCAAAGCTCGAGAATAATTTTCGAGCCGATCGGGGCCTTTCCGACGGAATTAGAGGCATTTCCCGGAGGCGACTTTTTCGAGCAGTTTTTCCTGGATATCTCCTCGTAGCGAGACGCGATTGGAACGCGCTTGGTGTCAGTGGGAAGGTCTTTTCGGGCCGCATCAGTGTTGCGATTTTGAAGAAAAACGAACGTTGGGCGGAGGCGCGAGAGGGAAAAATACGGAAAATTTTTCGTGACCTACTTAACGGACTTAAAAAAAAAAAAAAAAAAAATTCAATCTGTGGATGATTTATTCTAGTGATGGCTTTAATTTCATCACTGGCTGTGTTAATTATTGATGACAAGTTTTGTCGGATTCATGTGATGATGATGAAAAAATTTTCTCAGGCGGTCCGGTTGCGCCTCTGTCTGAATCGGGGGGCCTTTCCGCCTTCCCGTTACTCAGTCGTCGGCCGGGCGGGCCCTGAGATACTAAATTTGGCACTTTGCGGGTCTCGAGGTTCATGCAGGCAGGCTTGGCAAACTTGACTGACTGCTAGAAACACGTACGTAATAGATTAGAGAGGTCGCTATACTCTTTTGCACGCACGCGTGTCCCGGGGAGAAATGATGATTCACGCGCTTGCTACGGTGTGGGTACGGGGAATTTGGCGTGACCCTTACTCTTTTGAGATGATCTCATCAACGGATAGCTCTGACTTAGGTCTACAAAGGGTCATTAACCCTGACTGGAAAATGAATCGCGCTCACCGAGAAATCGTGCTTTAATGAAAGAGTTAGGGTCGCCCAACCCTAACTCCGAGGTTAGGGTCGAGTGGAACGACACCCGCTTTTTTTTGGCAGAATCGTGACCTGCCGAGTTAGGGCCACAAGGAAACACCCGCCCTTTGTCGAAAATGGCCCATCTTGAAGTTAGGGTGCTTAGGAACCGCCTCAGAGTTAGGGTTGGGGTCCTAACTCTCCGAGAAAAAAATCGCCCCCGGCAAAAACCGAGCACATCTTTGGATAGCCCTTTGCAAGGCCCGTTTAGGGTCGATATCAATTTGCCCCCATCTCTTCCCTGTAAGACGCTAGACTGGCCCAAAAGTGCACTTTGGGACCCTCTTTCAATCTCCCTCCCACAGGCAGGAGCGCAAAGAAGGTTGGAGAAAAATGCTCCCCGCGGCTGGCGCGGCCGGCGTCTCAGTACGTATAAAAGAGTCAGTCGGTGGAGCGAGCGAAAACTAACCCTAACCCTAAGGGAGGACCGTTCGCGCAGGCTAACTCTGAAAATACCGATTTCTTCCGTAACGCGACGGTTTCGGCGGAACTATTCAAAGACCCCGCAAGGTACAGCTCCAAAAAATAAAACCAAGCCGTCTGCATCTGTTGCAAAGCTCGAGAATAATTTTCGAGCCGATCGGGGCCTTTCCGACGGAATTAGAGGCATTTCCCGGAGGCGACTTTTTCGAGCAGTTTTTCCTGGATATCTCCTCGTAGCGAGACGCGATTGGAACGCGCTTGGTGTCAGTGGGAAGGTCTTTTCGGGCCGCATCAGTGTTGCGATTTTGAAGAAAAACGAACGTTGGGCGGAGGCGTGAGAGGGAAAAATACGGAAAAATTTTCGTGACCTACTTAACGGACTTAAAAAAAAAAAAAAAAAAAATTATCAATCTGTGGATGATTTATTCTAGTGATGGCTTTAATTTCATCACTGGCTGTGTTAATTATTGATGACAAGTTTTGTTGGGTTCATGTGATGATGAAAAAAATTGTTCTCAGTCAGGCGGTCCGGTTGCGCCTCTGTCTGAATCGGGGGGCCTTTCCGCCTTCCCGTTACTCAGTCGTCGGCCGGGCGGGCCCTGAGATACTAAACTGGGCACTTTGCGGGTCTCGAGGTCCATGCAGGCAGGCTTGGCAAACTTGACTGACTGCTAGAAACACGTACGTAATAGATTAGAGAGGTCGCTATACTCTTTTGCACGCACGCGTGTCCGAGAAATGATGATTCACGCGCTTGCTACGGTGTCGGTACGGGGAATTTGGCGTGACCCTTACTCTTTTGAGATTATGTCATCAACGGATAGCTCTGACTTTGGTCTACAAAGGGTCATTAACCCTAACTTGAAAATGAATCGCGCTCACCCAGAAATCGTGCTTTAATGAAAGAGTTAGGGTCGCCCAACCCTAACTCTGAGGTTAGGGTCGGGTGGAACGACACCCGCTTTTTTTGGCCGAATCGTGACCTGCCGAGTTAGGGCCACAAGGAAACACCCGCCCTATGTCGAAAATGGCCCATCTTGAAGTTAGGGTGCTTAGGAACCGCCTCAGAGTTAGGATTCGGGTCCTAACTCTCTGAGAAAAAAATCGCCCCCGGCAAAAACCGAGCACATCTTTGGATAGTCCTCTTCAAGGCCCGTTTAGGGTCGATATCAATTTGCCCCCATCTCTTCCCTGTAAGACGCTAGACTGGCCCAAAAGTACACATTGGGACCCTCTTTTAATCTCCCTCCCACAGGCAGGAGCGCAAAGAAGGTTGGAGAAAAATGCTCCCCGCGGCTGGCGCGGCCGGCGTCTCAGTACGTGTAAAAGAGTCAGTCGGTGGAGCGAGCGAAAACTAACCCTAACCCTAAGGAAGGACCGTTCGCGCAGGCTAACTCTGAAAATACCGATTTCTTCCGTAACGCGACGGTTTCAGCGAAACTATTCAAAGACCCCGCAAGGTACAGCTCTAAAAAATGAAACCAAGCCGTCTGCATCTCTTGTGAAGCTAGAGAATAATTTTCGAGCCGATCGGGGCCTTTCCGACGGAATTAGAGACTTTTCCCGGAGGCGACTTTTTCGAGCAGTTTTTCCTGGATATCTCCTCGTAGCGAGACGCGATTGGAACGCGCTCGGTGTCAGTGGGAAGGTCTTTTGGGGCCGCATCAGTGTTCCGATTTTGAAGAAAAACGAACGTTGGGCGGAGGCGCGAGAGGGAAAAATACGGAAAAATTTTCGTGACCTACTTAAGGGACTTATAAAAGAAAAAAAAAAAAAATATTCAATCTGTGGATGATTTATTCTCGTGATGGCTTTGACTTCATCACTGGCTGTGTTAATTATTGATGACAAGTTTTGTTGGATTCATGTGATGATGATGAAAAAATTTTCTCAGGCGGTCCGGTTGCGCCTCTGTCTGAATCGGGGGGCCTTTCCGCCTTCCCGTTACTCAGGTGTCGGCCGGGCGGGCCCTGAGATACTAAATTTGGCACTTTGCGGGTCTCGAGGTTCATGCAGGCAGGCTTGGCAAACTTGACTGACTGCTAGAAACACGTACGTAATAGATTAGAGAGGTCGCTATACTCTTTTGTCCCGGGGAGAAATGATGATTCACGCGCTCGTTATGCCATTGGGTATAGCGGGGAATTTGGCGTGACCCTTACTCTTTTGAGATTATGTCATCAACGGATAGCTCTGACTTTGGTCTACAAAGGGTCATTAACCCTAACTTGAAAATGAATCGCGCTCACCCAGAAATCGTGCTTTAATGAAAGAGTTAGGGTCGCCCAACCCTAACTCTGAGGTTAGGGTCGGGTGGAACGACACCCGCTTTTTTGGCCGAATCGTGACCTGCCGAGTTAGGGCCACAAGGAAACACCCGCCCTATGTCGAAAATGGCCCATCTTGAAGTTAGGGTGCTTAGGAACCGCCTCAGAGTTAGGATTCGGGTCCTAACTCTCTGAGAAAAAAATCGCCCCCGGCAAAAACCGAGCACATCTTTGGATAGTCCTCTTCAAGGCCCGTTTAGGGTCGATATCAATTTGCCCCCATCTCTTCCCTGTAAGACGCTAGACTGGCCCAAAAGTACACATTGGGACCCTCTTTTAATCTCCCTCCCACAGGCAGGAGCGCAAAGAAGGTTGGAGAAAAATGCTCCCCGCGGCTGGCGCGGCCGGCGTCTCAGTACGTGTAAAAGAGTCAGTCGGTGGAGCGAGCGAAAACTAACCCTAACCCTAAGGAAGGACCGTTCGCGCAGGCTAACTCTGAAAATACCGATTTCTTCCGTAACGCGACGGTTTCAGCGAAACTATTCAAAGACCCCGCAAGGTACAGCTCTAAAAAATGAAACCAAGCCGTCTGCATCTCTTGTGAAGCTAGAGAATAATTTTCGAGCCGATCGGGGCCTTTCCGACGGAATTAGAGACTTTTCCCGGAGGCGACTTTTTCGAGCAGTTTTTCCTGGATATCTCCTCGTAGCGAGACGCGATTGGAACGCGCTCGGTGTCAGTGGGAAGGTCTTTTGGGGCCGCATCAGTGTTCCGATTTTGAAGAAAAACGAACGTTGGGCGGAGGCGCGAGAGGGAAAAATACGGAAAAATTTTCGTGACCTACTTAAGGGACTTAAAAAAAAAAAAAAAAAAATATTCAATCTGTGGATGATTTATTCTCGTGATGGCTTTGACTTCATCACTGGCTGTGTTAATTATTGATGACAAGTTTTGTTGGATTCATGTGATGATGATGAAAAAATTTTCTCAGGCGGTCCGGTTGCGCCTCTGTCTGAATCGGGGGGCCTTTCCGCCTTCCCGTTACTCAGGTGTCGGCCGGGCGGGCCCTGAGATACTAAATTTGGCACTTTGCGGGTCTCGAGGTTCATGCAGGCAGGCTTGGCAAACTTGACTGACTGCTAGAAACACGTACGTAATAGATTAGAGAGGTCGCTATACTCTTTTGTCCCGGGGAGAAATGATGATTCACGCGCTCGTTATGCCATTGGGTATAGCGGGGAATTTGGCGTGACCCTTACTCTTTTGAGATTATGTCATCAACGGATAGCTCTGACTTTGGTCTACAAAGGGTCATTAACCCTAACTTGAAAATGAATCGCGCTCACCCAGAAATCGTGCTTTAATGAAAGAGTTAGGGTCGCCCAACCCTAACTCTGAGGTTAGGGTCGGGTGGAACGACACCCGCTTTTTTTGGCCGAATCGTGACCTGCCGAGTTAGGGCCACAAGGAAACACCCGCCCTATGTCGAAAATGGCCCATCTTGAAGTTAGGGTGCTTAGGAACCGCCTCAGAGTTAGGATTCGGGTCCTAACTCTCTGAGAAAAAAATCGCCCCCGGCAAAAACCGAGCACATCTTTGGATAGTCCTCTTCAAGGCCCGTTTAGGGTCGATATCAATTTGCCCCCATCTCTTCCCTGTAAGACGCTAGACTGGCCCAAAAGTACACATTGGGACCCTCTTTTAATCTCCCTCCCACAGGCAGGAGCGCAAAGAAGGTTGGAGAAAAATGCTCCCCGCGGCTGGCGCGGCCGGCGTCTCAGTACGTGTAAAAGAGTCAGTCGGTGGAGCGAGCGAAAACTAACCCTAACCCTAAGGAAGGACCGTTCGCGCAGGCTAACTCTGAAAATACCGATTTCTTCCGTAACGCGACGGTTTCAGCGAAACTATTCAAAGACCCCGCAAGGTACAGCTCTAAAAAATGAAACCAAGCCGTCTGCATCTCTTGTGAAGCTAGAGAATAATTTTCGAGCCGATCGGGGCCTTTCCGACGGAATTAGAGACTTTTCCCGGAGGCGACTTTTTCGAGCAGTTTTTCCTGGATATCTCCTCGTAGCGAGACGCGATTGGAACGCGCTCGGTGTCAGTGGGAAGGTCTTTTGGGGCCGCATCAGTGTTCCGATTTTGAAGAAAAACGAACGTTGGGCGGAGGCGCGAGAGGGAAAAATACGGAAAAATTTTCGTGACCTACTTAAGGGACTTAAAAAAAAAAAAAAAAAATATTCAATCTGTGGATGATTTATTCTCGTGATGGCTTTGACTTCATCACTGGCTGTGTTAATTATTGATGACAAGTTTTGTTGGATTCATGTGATGATGATGAAAAAATTTTCTCAGGCGGTCCGGTTGCGCCTCTGTCTGAATCGGGGGGCCTTTCCGCCTTCCCGTTACTCAGGTGTCGGCCGGGCGGGCCCTGAGATACTAAATTTGGCACTTTGCGGGTCTCGAGGTTCATGCAGGCAGGCTTGGCAAACTTGACTGACTGCTAGAAACACGTACGTAATAGATTAGAGAGGTCGCTATACTCTTTTGTCCCGGGGAGAAATGATGATTCACGCGCTCGTTATGCCATTGGGTATAGCGGGGAATTTGGCGTGACCCTTACTCTTTTGAGATTATGTCATCAACGGATAGCTCTGACTTTGGTCTACAAAGGGTCATTAACCCTAACTTGAAAATGAATCGCGCTCACCCAGAAATCGTGCTTTAATGAAAGAGTTAGGGTCGCCCAACCCTAACTCTGAGGTTAGGGTCGGGTGGAACGACACCCGCTTTTTTTGGCCGAATCGTGACCTGCCGAGTTAGGGCCACAAGGAAACACCCGCCCTATGTCGAAAATGGCCCATCTTGAAGTTAGGGTGCTTAGGAACCGCCTCAGAGTTAGGATTCGGGTCCTAACTCTCTGAGAAAAAAATCGCCCCCGGCAAAAACCGAGCACATCTTTGGATAGTCCTCTTCAAGGCCCGTTTAGGGTCGATATCAATTTGCCCCCATCTCTTCCCTGTAAGACGCTAGACTGGCCCAAAAGTACACATTGGGACCCTCTTTTAATCTCCCTCCCACAGGCAGGAGCGCAAAGAAGGTTGGAGAAAAATGCTCCCCGCGGCTGGCGCGGCCGGCGTCTCAGTACGTGTAAAAGAGTCAGTCGGTGGAGCGAGCGAAAACTAACCCTAACCCTAAGGAAGGACCGTTCGCGCAGGCTAACTCTGAAAATACCGATTTCTTCCGTAACGCGACGGTTTCAGCGAAACTATTCAAAGACCCCGCAAGGTACAGCTCTAAAAAATGAAACCAAGCCGTCTGCATCTCTTGTGAAGCTAGAGAATAATTTTCGAGCCGATCGGGGCCTTTCCGACGGAATTAGAGACTTTTCCCGGAGGCGACTTTTTCGAGCAGTTTTTCCTGGATATCTCCTCGTAGCGAGACGCGATTGGAACGCGCTCGGTGTCAGTGGGAAGGTCTTTTGGGGCCGCATCAGTGTTCCGATTTTGAAGAAAAACGAACGTTGGGCGGAGGCGCGAGAGGGAAAAATACGGAAAAATTTTCGTGACCTACTTAAGGGACTTAAAAAAAAAAAAAAAAAATATTCAATCTGTGGATGATTTATTCTCGTGATGGCTTTGACTTCATCACTGGCTGTGTTAATTATTGATGACAAGTTTTGTTGGATTCATGTGATGATGATGAAAAAATTTTCTCAGGCGGTCCGGTTGCGCCTCTGTCTGAATCGGGGGGCCTTTCCGCCTTCCCGTTACTCAGGTGTCGGCCGGGCGGGCCCTGAGATACTAAATTTGGCACTTTGCGGGTCTCGAGGTTCATGCAGGCAGGCTTGGCAAACTTGACTGACTGCTAGAAACACGTACGTAATAGATTAGAGAGGTCGCTATACTCTTTTGTCCCGGGGAGAAATGATGATTCACGCGCTCGTTATGCCATTGGGTATAGCGGGGAATTTGGCGTGACCCTTACTCTTTTGAGATTATGTCATCAACGGATAGCTCTGACTTTGGTCTACAAAGGGTCATTAACCCTAACTTGAAAATGAATCGCGCTCACCCAGAAATCGTGCTTTAATGAAAGAGTTAGGGTCGCCCAACCCTAACTCTGAGGTTAGGGTCGGGTGGAACGACACCCGCTTTTTTTGGCCGAATCGTGACCTGCCGAGTTAGGGCCACAAGGAAACACCCGCCCTATGTCGAAAATGGCCCATCTTGAAGTTAGGGTGCTTAGGAACCGCCTCAGAGTTAGGATTCGGGTCCTAACTCTCTGAGAAAAAAATCGCCCCCGGCAAAAACCGAGCACATCTTTGGATAGTCCTCTTCAAGGCCCGTTTAGGGTCGATATCAATTTGCCCCCATCTCTTCCCTGTAAGACGCTAGACTGGCCCAAAAGTACACATTGGGACCCTCTTTTAATCTCCCTCCCACAGGCAGGAGCGCAAAGAAGGTTGGAGAAAAATGCTCCCCGCGGCTGGCGCGGCCGGCGTCTCAGTACGTGTAAAAGAGTCAGTCGGTGGAGCGAGCGAAAACTAACCCTAACCCTAAGGAAGGACCGTTCGCGCAGGCTAACTCTGAAAATACCGATTTCTTCCGTAACGCGACGGTTTCAGCGAAACTATTCAAAGACCCCGCAAGGTACAGCTCTAAAAAATGAAACCAAGCCGTCTGCATCTCTTGTGAAGCTAGAGAATAATTTTCGAGCCGATCGGGGCCTTTCCGACGGAATTAGAGACTTTTCCCGGAGGCGACTTTTTCGAGCAGTTTTTCCTGGATATCTCCTCGTAGCGAGACGCGATTGGAACGCGCTCGGTGTCAGTGGGAAGGTCTTTTGGGGCCGCATCAGTGTTCCGATTTTGAAGAAAAACGAACGTTGGGCGGAGGCGCGAGAGGGAAAAATACGGAAAAATTTTCGTGACCTACTTAAGGGACTTAAAAAAAAAAAAAAAAATTATTCAATCTGTGGATGATTTATTCTCGTGATGGCTTTGACTTCATCACTGGCTGTGTTAATTATTGATGACAAGTTTTGTTGGATTCATGTGATGATGATGAAAAAATTTTCTCAGGCGGTCCGGTTGCGCCTCTGTCTGAATCGGGGGGCCTTTCCGCCTTCCCGTTACTCAGGTGTCGGCCGGGCGGGCCCTGAGATACTAAATTTGGCACTTTGCGGGTCTCGAGGTTCATGCAGGCAGGCTTGGCAAACTTGACTGACTGCTAGAAACACGTACGTAATAGATTAGAGAGGTCGCTATACTCTTTTGTCCCGGGGAGAAATGATGATTCACGCGCTCGTTATGCCATTGGGTATAGCGGGGAATTTGGCGTGACCCTTACTCTTTTGAGATTATGTCATCAACGGATAGCTCTGACTTTGGTCTACAAAGGGTCATTAACCCTAACTTGAAAATGAATCGCGCTCACCCAGAAATCGTGCTTTAATGAAAGAGTTAGGGTCGCCCAACCCTAACTCTGAGGTTAGGGTCGGGTGGAACGACACCCGCTTTTTTTGGCCGAATCGTGACCTGCCGAGTTAGGGCCACAAGGAAACACCCGCCCTATGTCGAAAATGGCCCATCTTGAAGTTAGGGTGCTTAGGAACCGCCTCAGAGTTAGGATTCGGGTCCTAACTCTCTGAGAAAAAAATCGCCCCCGGCAAAAACCGAGCACATCTTTGGATAGTCCTCTTCAAGGCCCGTTTAGGGTCGATATCAATTTGCCCCCATCTCTTCCCTGTAAGACGCTAGACTGGCCCAAAAGTACACATTGGGACCCTCTTTTAATCTCCCTCCCACAGGCAGGAGCGCAAAGAAGGTTGGAGAAAAATGCTCCCCGCGGCTGGCGCGGCCGGCGTCTCAGTACGTGTAAAAGAGTCAGTCGGTGGAGCGAGCGAAAACTAACCCTAACCCTAAGGAAGGACCGTTCGCGCAGGCTAACTCTGAAAATACCGATTTCTTCCGTAACGCGACGGTTTCAGCGAAACTATTCAAAGACCCCGCAAGGTACAGCTCTAAAAAATGAAACCAAGCCGTCTGCATCTCTTGTGAAGCTAGAGAATAATTTTCGAGCCGATCGGGGCCTTTCCGACGGAATTAGAGACTTTTCCCGGAGGCGACTTTTTCGAGCAGTTTTTCCTGGATATCTCCTCGTAGCGAGACGCGATTGGAACGCGCTCGGTGTCAGTGGGAAGGTCTTTTGGGGCCGCATCAGTGTTCCGATTTTGAAGAAAAACGAACGTTGGGCGGAGGCGCGAGAGGGAAAAATACGGAAAAATTTTCGTGACCTACTTAAGGGACTTAAAAAAAAAAAAAAAAAATATTCAATCTGTGGATGATTTATTCTCGTGATGGCTTTGACTTCATCACTGGCTGTGTTAATTATTGATGACAAGTTTTGTTGGATTCATGTGATGATGATGAAAAAATTTTCTCAGGCGGTCCGGTTGCGCCTCTGTCTGAATCGGGGGGCCTTTCCGCCTTCCCGTTACTCAGGTGTCGGCCGGGCGGGCCCTGAGATACTAAATTTGGCACTTTGCGGGTCTCGAGGTTCATGCAGGCAGGCTTGGCAAACTTGACTGACTGCTAGAAACACGTACGTAATAGATTAGAGAGGTCGCTATACTCTTTTGTCCCGGGGAGAAATGATGATTCACGCGCTCGTTATGCCATTGGGTATAGCGGGGAATTTGGCGTGACCCTTACTCTTTTGAGATTATGTCATCAACGGATAGCTCTGACTTTGGTCTACAAAGGGTCATTAACCCTAACTTGAAAATGAATCGCGCTCACCCAGAAATCGTGCTTTAATGAAAGAGTTAGGGTCGCCCAACCCTAACTCTGAGGTTAGGGTCGGGTGGAACGACACCCGCTTTTTTTGGCCGAATCGTGACCTGCCGAGTTAGGGCCACAAGGAAACACCCGCCCTATGTCGAAAATGGCCCATCTTGAAGTTAGGGTGCTTAGGAACCGCCTCAGAGTTAGGATTCGGGTCCTAACTCTCTGAGAAAAAAATCGCCCCCGGCAAAAACCGAGCACATCTTTGGATAGTCCTCTTCAAGGCCCGTTTAGGGTCGATATCAATTTGCCCCCATCTCTTCCCTGTAAGACGCTAGACTGGCCCAAAAGTACACATTGGGACCCTCTTTTAATCTCCCTCCCACAGGCAGGAGCGCAAAGAAGGTTGGAGAAAAATGCTCCCCGCGGCTGGCGCGGCCGGCGTCTCAGTACGTGTAAAAGAGTCAGTCGGTGGAGCGAGCGAAAACTAACCCTAACCCTAAGGAAGGACCGTTCGCGCAGGCTAACTCTGAAAATACCGATTTCTTCCGTAACGCGACGGTTTCAGCGAAACTATTCAAAGACCCCGCAAGGTACAGCTCTAAAAAATGAAACCAAGCCGTCTGCATCTCTTGTGAAGCTAGAGAATAATTTTCGAGCCGATCGGGGCCTTTCCGACGGAATTAGAGACTTTTCCCGGAGGCGACTTTTTCGAGCAGTTTTTCCTGGATATCTCCTCGTAGCGAGACGCGATTGGAACGCGCTCGGTGTCAGTGGGAAGGTCTTTTGGGGCCGCATCAGTGTTCCGATTTTGAAGAAAAACGAACGTTGGGCGGAGGCGCGAGAGGGAAAAATACGGAAAAATTTTCGTGACCTACTTAAGGGACTTAAAAAAAAAAAAAAAAATATTCAATCTGTGGATGATTTATTCTCGTGATGGCTTTGACTTCATCACTGGCTGTGTTAATTATTGATGACAAGTTTTGTTGGATTCATGTGATGATGATGAAAAAATTTTCTCAGGCGGTCCGGTTGCGCCTCTGTCTGAATCGGGGGGCCTTTCCGCCTTCCCGTTACTCAGGTGTCGGCCGGGCGGGCCCTGAGATACTAAATTTGGCACTTTGCGGGTCTCGAGGTTCATGCAGGCAGGCTTGGCAAACTTGACTGACTGCTAGAAACACGTACGTAATAGATTAGAGAGGTCGCTATACTCTTTTGTCCCGGGGAGAAATGATGATTCACGCGCTCGTTATGCCATTGGGTATAGCGGGGAATTTGGCGTGACCCTTACTCTTTTGAGATTATGTCATCAACGGATAGCTCTGACTTTGGTCTACAAAGGGTCATTAACCCTAACTTGAAAATGAATCGCGCTCACCCAGAAATCGTGCTTTAATGAAAGAGTTAGGGTCGCCCAACCCTAACTCTGAGGTTAGGGTCGGGTGGAACGACACCCGCTTTTTTTGGCCGAATCGTGACCTGCCGAGTTAGGGCCACAAGGAAACACCCGCCCTATGTCGAAAATGGCCCATCTTGAAGTTAGGGTGCTTAGGAACCGCCTCAGAGTTAGGATTCGGGTCCTAACTCTCTGAGAAAAAAATCGCCCCCGGCAAAAACCGAGCACATCTTTGGATAGTCCTCTTCAAGGCCCGTTTAGGGTCGATATCAATTTGCCCCCATCTCTTCCCTGTAAGACGCTAGACTGGCCCAAAAGTACACATTGGGACCCTCTTTTAATCTCCCTCCCACAGGCAGGAGCGCAAAGAAGGTTGGAGAAAAATGCTCCCCGCGGCTGGCGCGGCCGGCGTCTCAGTACGTGTAAAAGAGTCAGTCGGTGGAGCGAGCGAAAACTAACCCTAACCCTAAGGAAGGACCGTTCGCGCAGGCTAACTCTGAAAATACCGATTTCTTCCGTAACGCGACGGTTTCAGCGAAACTATTCAAAGACCCCGCAAGGTACAGCTCTAAAAAATGAAACCAAGCCGTCTGCATCTCTTGTGAAGCTAGAGAATAATTTTCGAGCCGATCGGGGCCTTTCCGACGGAATTAGAGACTTTTCCCGGAGGCGACTTTTTCGAGCAGTTTTTCCTGGATATCTCCTCGTAGCGAGACGCGATTGGAACGCGCTCGGTGTCAGTGGGAAGGTCTTTTGGGGCCGCATCAGTGTTCCGATTTTGAAGAAAAACGAACGTTGGGCGGAGGCGCGAGAGGGAAAAATACGGAAAAATTTTCGTGACCTACTTAAGGGACTTAAAAAAAAAAAAAAAAAATATTCAATCTGTGGATGATTTATTCTCGTGATGGCTTTGACTTCATCACTGGCTGTGTTAATTATTGATGACAAGTTTTGTTGGATTCATGTGATGATGATGAAAAAATTTTCTCAGGCGGTCCGGTTGCGCCTCTGTCTGAATCGGGGGGCCTTTCCGCCTTCCCGTTACTCAGGTGTCGGCCGGGCGGGCCCTGAGATACTAAATTTGGCACTTTGCGGGTCTCGAGGTTCATGCAGGCAGGCTTGGCAAACTTGACTGACTGCTAGAAACACGTACGTAATAGATTAGAGAGGTCGCTATACTCTTTTGTCCCGGGGAGAAATGATGATTCACGCGCTCGTTATGCCATTGGGTATAGCGGGGAATTTGGCGTGACCCTTACTCTTTTGAGATTATGTCATCAACGGATAGCTCTGACTTTGGTCTACAAAGGGTCATTAACCCTAACTTGAAAATGAATCGCGCTCACCCAGAAATCGTGCTTTAATGAAAGAGTTAGGGTCGCCCAACCCTAACTCTGAGGTTAGGGTCGGGTGGAACGACACCCGCTTTTTTTGGCCGAATCGTGACCTGCCGAGTTAGGGCCACAAGGAAACACCCGCCCTATGTCGAAAATGGCCCATCTTGAAGTTAGGGTGCTTAGGAACCGCCTCAGAGTTAGGATTCGGGTCCTAACTCTCTGAGAAAAAAATCGCCCCCGGCAAAAACCGAGCACATCTTTGGATAGTCCTCTTCAAGGCCCGTTTAGGGTCGATATCAATTTGCCCCCATCTCTTCCCTGTAAGACGCTAGACTGGCCCAAAAGTACACATTGGGACCCTCTTTTAATCTCCCTCCCACAGGCAGGAGCGCAAAGAAGGTTGGAGAAAAATGCTCCCCGCGGCTGGCGCGGCCGGCGTCTCAGTACGTGTAAAAGAGTCAGTCGGTGGAGCGAGCGAAAACTAACCCTAACCCTAAGGAAGGACCGTTCGCGCAGGCTAACTCTGAAAATACCGATTTCTTCCGTAACGCGACGGTTTCAGCGAAACTATTCAAAGACCCCGCAAGGTACAGCTCTAAAAAATGAAACCAAGCCGTCTGCATCTCTTGTGAAGCTAGAGAATAATTTTCGAGCCGATCGGGGCCTTTCCGACGGAATTAGAGACTTTTCCCGGAGGCGACTTTTTCGAGCAGTTTTTCCTGGATATCTCCTCGTAGCGAGACGCGATTGGAACGCGCTCGGTGTCAGTGGGAAGGTCTTTTGGGGCCGCATCAGTGTTCCGATTTTGAAGAAAAACGAACGTTGGGCGGAGGCGCGAGAGGGAAAAATACGGAAAAATTTTCGTGACCTACTTAAGGGACTTAAAAAAAAAAAAAAAAAAAATTCAATCTGTGGATGATTTATTCTCGTGATGGCTTTGACTTCATCACTGGCTGTGTTAATTATTGATGACAAGTTTTGTTGGATTCATGTGATGATGATGAAAAAATTTTCTCAGGCGGTCCGGTTGCGCCTCTGTCTGAATCGGGGGGCCTTTCCGCCTTCCCGTTACTCAGGTGTCGGCCGGGCGGGCCCTGAGATACTAAATTTGGCACTTTGCGGGTCTCGAGGTTCATGCAGGCAGGCTTGGCAAACTTGACTGACTGCTAGAAACACGTACGTAATAGATTAGAGAGGTCGCTATACTCTTTTGTCCCGGGGAGAAATGATGATTCACGCGCTCGTTATGCCATTGGGTATAGCGGGGAATTTGGCGTGACCCTTACTCTTTTGAGATTATGTCATCAACGGATAGCTCTGACTTTGGTCTACAAAGGGTCATTAACCCTAACTTGAAAATGAATCGCGCTCACCCAGAAATCGTGCTTTAATGAAAGAGTTAGGGTCGCCCAACCCTAACTCTGAGGTTAGGGTCGGGTGGAACGACACCCGCTTTTTTTGGCCGAATCGTGACCTGCCGAGTTAGGGCCACAAGGAAACACCCGCCCTATGTCGAAAATGGCCCATCTTGAAGTTAGGGTGCTTAGGAACCGCCTCAGAGTTAGGATTCGGGTCCTAACTCTCTGAGAAAAAAATCGCCCCCGGCAAAAACCGAGCACATCTTTGGATAGTCCTCTTCAAGGCCCGTTTAGGGTCGATATCAATTTGCCCCCATCTCTTCCCTGTAAGACGCTAGACTGGCCCAAAAGTACACATTGGGACCCTCTTTTAATCTCCCTCCCACAGGCAGGAGCGCAAAGAAGGTTGGAGAAAAATGCTCCCCGCGGCTGGCGCGGCCGGCGTCTCAGTACGTGTAAAAGAGTCAGTCGGTGGAGCGAGCGAAAACTAACCCTAACCCTAAGGAAGGACCGTTCGCGCAGGCTAACTCTGAAAATACCGATTTCTTCCGTAACGCGACGGTTTCAGCGAAACTATTCAAAGACCCCGCAAGGTACAGCTCTAAAAAATGAAACCAAGCCGTCTGCATCTCTTGTGAAGCTAGAGAATAATTTTCGAGCCGATCGGGGCCTTTCCGACGGAATTAGAGACTTTTCCCGGAGGCGACTTTTTCGAGCAGTTTTTCCTGGATATCTCCTCGTAGCGAGACGCGATTGGAACGCGCTCGGTGTCAGTGGGAAGGTCTTTTGGGGCCGCATCAGTGTTCCGATTTTGAAGAAAAACGAACGTTGGGCGGAGGCGCGAGAGGGAAAAATACGGAAAAATTTTCGTGACCTACTTAAGGGACTTAAAAAAAAAAAAAAAAAATATTCAATCTGTGGATGATTTATTCTCGTGATGGCTTTGACTTCATCACTGGCTGTGTTAATTATTGATGACAAGTTTTGTTGGATTCATGTGATGATGATGAAAAAATTTTCTCAGGCGGTCCGGTTGCGCCTCTGTCTGAATCGGGGGGCCTTTCCGCCTTCCCGTTACTCAGGTGTCGGCCGGGCGGGCCCTGAGATACTAAATTTGGCACTTTGCGGGTCTCGAGGTTCATGCAGGCAGGCTTGGCAAACTTGACTGACTGCTAGAAACACGTACGTAATAGATTAGAGAGGTCGCTATACTCTTTTGTCCCGGGGAGAAATGATGATTCACGCGCTCGTTATGCCATTGGGTATAGCGGGGAATTTGGCGTGACCCTTACTCTTTTGAGATTATGTCATCAACGGATAGCTCTGACTTTGGTCTACAAAGGGTCATTAACCCTAACTTGAAAATGAATCGCGCTCACCCAGAAATCGTGCTTTAATGAAAGAGTTAGGGTCGCCCAACCCTAACTCTGAGGTTAGGGTCGGGTGGAACGACACCCGCTTTTTTTGGCCGAATCGTGACCTGCCGAGTTAGGGCCACAAGGAAACACCCGCCCTATGTCGAAAATGGCCCATCTTGAAGTTAGGGTGCTTAGGAACCGCCTCAGAGTTAGGATTCGGGTCCTAACTCTCTGAGAAAAAAATCGCCCCCGGCAAAAACCGAGCACATCTTTGGATAGTCCTCTTCAAGGCCCGTTTAGGGTCGATATCAATTTGCCCCCATCTCTTCCCTGTAAGACGCTAGACTGGCCCAAAAGTACACATTGGGACCCTCTTTTAATCTCCCTCCCACAGGCAGGAGCGCAAAGAAGGTTGGAGAAAAATGCTCCCCGCGGCTGGCGCGGCCGGCGTCTCAGTACGTGTAAAAGAGTCAGTCGGTGGAGCGAGCGAAAACTAACCCTAACCCTAAGGAAGGACCGTTCGCGCAGGCTAACTCTGAAAATACCGATTTCTTCCGTAACGCGACGGTTTCAGCGAAACTATTCAAAGACCCCGCAAGGTACAGCTCTAAAAAATGAAACCAAGCCGTCTGCATCTCTTGTGAAGCTAGAGAATAATTTTCGAGCCGATCGGGGCCTTTCCGACGGAATTAGAGACTTTTCCCGGAGGCGACTTTTTCGAGCAGTTTTTCCTGGATATCTCCTCGTAGCGAGACGCGATTGGAACGCGCTCGGTGTCAGTGGGAAGGTCTTTTGGGGCCGCATCAGTGTTCCGATTTTGAAGAAAAACGAACGTTGGGCGGAGGCGCGAGAGGGAAAAATACGGAAAAATTTTCGTGACCTACTTAAGGGACTTAAAAAAAAAAAAAAAAAAATATTCAATCTGTGGATGATTTATTCTCGTGATGGCTTTGACTTCATCACTGGCTGTGTTAATTATTGATGACAAGTTTTGTTGGATTCATGTGATGATGATGAAAAAATTTTCTCAGGCGGTCCGGTTGCGCCTCTGTCTGAATCGGGGGGCCTTTCCGCCTTCCCGTTACTCAGGTGTCGGCCGGGCGGGCCCTGAGATACTAAATTTGGCACTTTGCGGGTCTCGAGGTTCATGCAGGCAGGCTTGGCAAACTTGACTGACTGCTAGAAACACGTACGTAATAGATTAGAGAGGTCGCTATACTCTTTTGTCCCGGGGAGAAATGATGATTCACGCGCTCGTTATGCCATTGGGTATAGCGGGGAATTTGGCGTGACCCTTACTCTTTTGAGATTATGTCATCAACGGATAGCTCTGACTTTGGTCTACAAAGGGTCATTAACCCTAACTTGAAAATGAATCGCGCTCACCCAGAAATCGTGCTTTAATGAAAGAGTTAGGGTCGCCCAACCCTAACTCTGAGGTTAGGGTCGGGTGGAACGACACCCGCTTTTTTTGGCCGAATCGTGACCTGCCGAGTTAGGGCCACAAGGAAACACCCGCCCTATGTCGAAAATGGCCCATCTTGAAGTTAGGGTGCTTAGGAACCGCCTCAGAGTTAGGATTCGGGTCCTAACTCTCTGAGAAAAAAATCGCCCCCGGCAAAAACCGAGCACATCTTTGGATAGTCCTCTTCAAGGCCCGTTTAGGGTCGATATCAATTTGCCCCCATCTCTTCCCTGTAAGACGCTAGACTGGCCCAAAAGTACACATTGGGACCCTCTTTTAATCTCCCTCCCACAGGCAGGAGCGCAAAGAAGGTTGGAGAAAAATGCTCCCCGCGGCTGGCGCGGCCGGCGTCTCAGTACGTGTAAAAGAGTCAGTCGGTGGAGCGAGCGAAAACTAACCCTAACCCTAAGGAAGGACCGTTCGCGCAGGCTAACTCTGAAAATACCGATTTCTTCCGTAACGCGACGGTTTCAGCGAAACTATTCAAAGACCCCGCAAGGTACAGCTCTAAAAAATGAAACCAAGCCGTCTGCATCTCTTGTGAAGCTAGAGAATAATTTTCGAGCCGATCGGGGCCTTTCCGACGGAATTAGAGACTTTTCCCGGAGG
Organism: Holothuria scabra; assembly: GCA_037179385.1. NCBI lineage: Eukaryota > Metazoa > Echinodermata > Holothuroidea > Aspidochirotida > Holothuriidae > Holothuria > Holothuria scabra. The sequence continues at coordinate 33,305,980 of CM074201.1, forward strand.
CGACTTTTTCGAGCAGTTTTTCCTGGATATCTCCTCGTAGCGAGACGCGATTGGAACGCGCTCGGTGTCAGTGGGAAGGTCTTTTGGGGCCGCATCAGTGTTCCGATTTTGAAGAAAAACGAACGTTGGGCGGAGGCGCGAGAGGGAAAAATACGGAAAAATTTTCGTGACCTACTTAAGGGACTTAAAAAAAAAAAAAAAAAAAAAAAAAAAAATATTCAATCTGTGGATGATTTATTCTCGTGATGGCTTTGACTTCATCACTGGCTGTGTTAATTATTGATGACAAGTTTTGTTGGATTCATGTGATGATGATGAAAAAATTTTCTCAGGCGGTCCGGTTGCGCCTCTGTCTGAATCGGGGGGCCTTTCCGCCTTCCCGTTACTCAGGTGTCGGCCGGGCGGGCCCTGAGATACTAAATTTGGCACTTTGCGGGTCTCGAGGTTCATGCAGGCAGGCTTGGCAAACTTGACTGACTGCTAGAAACACGTACGTAATAGATTAGAGAGGTCGCTATACTCTTTTGTCCCGGGGAGAAATGATGATTCACGCGCTCGTTATGCCATTGGGTATAGCGGGGAATTTGGCGTGACCCTTACTCTTTTGAGATTATGTCATCAACGGATAGCTCTGACTTTGGTCTACAAAGGGTCATTAACCCTAACTTGAAAATGAATCGCGCTCACCCAGAAATCGTGCTTTAATGAAAGAGTTAGGGTCGCCCAACCCTAACTCTGAGGTTAGGGTCGGGTGGAACGACACCCGCTTTTTTTGGCCGAATCGTGACCTGCCGAGTTAGGGCCACAAGGAAACACCCGCCCTATGTCGAAAATGGCCCATCTTGAAGTTAGGGTGCTTAGGAACCGCCTCAGAGTTAGGATTCGGGTCCTAACTCTCTGAGAAAAAAATCGCCCCCGGCAAAAACCGAGCACATCTTTGGATAGTCCTCTTCAAGGCCCGTTTAGGGTCGATATCAATTTGCCCCCATCTCTTCCCTGTAAGACGCTAGACTGGCCCAAAAGTACACATTGGGACCCTCTTTTAATCTCCCTCCCACAGGCAGGAGCGCAAAGAAGGTTGGAGAAAAATGCTCCCCGCGGCTGGCGCGGCCGGCGTCTCAGTACGTGTAAAAGAGTCAGTCGGTGGAGCGAGCGAAAACTAACCCTAACCCTAAGGAAGGACCGTTCGCGCAGGCTAACTCTGAAAATACCGATTTCTTCCGTAACGCGACGGTTTCAGCGAAACTATTCAAAGACCCCGCAAGGTACAGCTCTAAAAAATGAAACCAAGCCGTCTGCATCTCTTGTGAAGCTAGAGAATAATTTTCGAGCCGATCGGGGCCTTTCCGACGGAATTAGAGACTTTTCCCGGAGGCGACTTTTTCGAGCAGTTTTTCCTGGATATCTCCTCGTAGCGAGACGCGATTGGAACGCGCTCGGTGTCAGTGGGAAGGTCTTTTGGGGCCGCATCAGTGTTCCGATTTTGAAGAAAAACGAACGTTGGGCGGAGGCGCGAGAGGGAAAAATACGGAAAAATTTTCGTGACCTACTTAAGGGACTTAAAAAAAAAAAAAAAAAAAATTCAATCTGTGGATGATTTATTCTCGTGATGGCTTTGACTTCATCACTGGCTGTGTTAATTATTGATGACAAGTTTTGTTGGATTCATGTGATGATGATGAAAAAATTTTCTCAGGCGGTCCGGTTGCGCCTCTGTCTGAATCGGGGGGCCTTTCCGCCTTCCCGTTACTCAGGTGTCGGCCGGGCGGGCCCTGAGATACTAAATTTGGCACTTTGCGGGTCTCGAGGTTCATGCAGGCAGGCTTGGCAAACTTGACTGACTGCTAGAAACACGTACGTAATAGATTAGAGAGGTCGCTATACTCTTTTGTCCCGGGGAGAAATGATGATTCACGCGCTCGTTATGCCATTGGGTATAGCGGGGAATTTGGCGTGACCCTTACTCTTTTGAGATTATGTCATCAACGGATAGCTCTGACTTTGGTCTACAAAGGGTCATTAACCCTAACTTGAAAATGAATCGCGCTCACCCAGAAATCGTGCTTTAATGAAAGAG
>JBANLX010000024.1:1100-75848 GCA_037179385.1 Holothuria scabra
ACGCAACACAACAAACCAAACTGAACGTAACCCAACCAAACCCATGCAACAAAACCCAACCATACCCACCCAAGAAAACCCAACAAAACCCAACACAACCCAACCAAACCTACCCACCAAAAACCAACCAAACCCATCCGAGAAAACCCCAACCAAACCAAAGCAAACCCACCCAGCAAAACCCAAAACAACCCAACCAAACCCACCCAACAAAGCCCAACCAAACACACACTTTAAAGCCCAACCAAACCCAACCAAACCCACCCAACAAAACCCAACCAAACCCACCCTACAAAACCCAACACACCCACCCAACAAAACCCAACACCACCCAACCAAACCCAACACAACCCAACCATACCCACCCAACAAAACCCAACGTAACCCAACCAAACCCACCCAACAAACCCCATCCCAACCCACCCAACAAAACCCAACCAAACTCACCCAACAAACCCAAAAAAACCCAACAAAACCCACCCAACAAAACCCAACAAAACCCACCCAACAAAACCCAACAAAACCCAACCTAACCCACCCAACAAAACCCAACCAAACCCATCCAACAAAGCCAAACGAAACCCAACAAAACCCAAGGAAACCCACCCAACAAATCCCAACCACACCCACCCAACAAAACCCAACAAAACCCAACCAAACCCACCCAACAAAACCCAACCAAACCCACCCAACAAAACCCAACATAACCCAACCAAACCCACCCAACAAAACCCAGCTGTACCCACCCAACAAAACCCAACAAAGCCCAACGAAACCCACCCAACAAAACCCAACCAAACATACCCAACAAACCCAACGAAACAAAACCAAACCCACGCAACAAAACCCAACAAAACCCACCCAACAAAACCCAACAAAACCCAACCAAACCCACCCAACAAAACCCAACCAAACCCACCCAACAAAACCCAACCAAACACACCCACCAAAACCCAACGAAACCGAAGAAAAATCAAGGAAACCCACCCATCAAAACCCAACCAAACCCACCCAACAAACCCCAACCAAACCCACCCAACAAAACCCAACCAAACCCACCCAACAAAACCCAACACAACCCAACCAAACCCACCCAACAAAAAACAACCACACCCACCAAACAAAACCCAACAAAACCCAACCAAACCCACCCAACAAAACCCAACCAAACCCACCCAACAAAACCCAACACAACCCAACCAAACCCACCCAACAAAAAACAACCACACCCACCAAACAAAACCCAACAAATCCCAACCACACCCACCCAACAAAACCCAACGAAACCCAACAAAACCCACCCAACAAAACCCAACCAAACCCACCCAACAAAACCCAACATAACCCAACCAAACCCACCCAACAAAACCCAGCCACACCCACCAAACAAAACCCAACAAAACCCAGGCAAACCCACCCAACAAAACCAAACCAAACCCACCCAACAAAACCCAACACAACCCAACCAAACCCACCCAACAAAACCCAACCAAACCCACCCAACAAAACCCAACAAAACCCAACCAAACCCACCCAACAAAACCCAACCAAACCCACCCAACAAAACCCAACCAAACACAAACACCAAAACCCAACGAAACCCAACAAAAATCAAGGAAACCCACCCAACAAAACCCAACCAAACCCATGCAACAAAACCCAACCAAACCCACCCAACAAAACCCAACCAAACCCACCCAACAAAACCCAACACAACCCAACCAAACCCCAAACCCACCAAACAAAACCCAACAAAACCCAACCAAACCCACCCAACAAAACCCAACCAAACCCATCCAACAAAGCCAAACCAAACCCAACAAAACCCAAGGAAACCCACCCAACGAATCCCAACCACACCCAATAACAAAACCCAACAAAACCCAGCCAAACCCACGAAACAAAACCCAACCAAACACACCCACCAAAACCAAACAAAACCCAACAAACCCCAACCAAACCCACCCAACAAAACCCAACCACACCCACCAAACAAAACCCAACAAAACCCAGCCAAACCCACCCAACAAAACCCAACCAAACCCACCCAACAAAGCCCAACGAAACCCAACAAAACCCAAGGAAACCCACCCAACAAAACCCAACCACACCCACCCCACAAAACCCAACAAAACCCAACCAAACTTACCCAACAAAACCCAACCAAACCCACCCAACAAAACCCAGCCAAACACACCCACCAAAACCCAACGAAACCCAACAAAAATCAAGGAAATCCACCAAACAAAACCCAACCAAACCCACCCAACAAACCCCAACCAAACCCACCCAACAAAACCCAACAAAACCCACCAAACAAAACCCAACACAACCCAACCAAACCCACCCAACAAAAATCATCCACACCCACCAAATAAAACCCAACAAAACCCAACCAAACCCACCCAACAAAACCCAACCAAACCCATCCAACAAAGCCAAACGAAACCCAACAAAACCCAAGGAAACCCACCCAACAAATCCCAACCACACCCACCCAACAAAACCCAACAAAACCCAACCAAACCCACGAAACAAAACCCAACCAAACCCACCCAACAAAACCTAACATAACCCAACCAAACCCACCCAACAAAACCCAACCACACCCACCAAACAAAACCCAACAAAACCCAGCCAAACCCACCCAACAAAACCCAACCAAACCCACCCAACAAAGCCCAACGAAACCCAACAAAACCCAGCCAAACCCACCCAAAAAAACCCAACCACACCCACCCAACAAAACCCAACCAAACCCTCCCAACAAAACCCAACCAAACACACCCACCAAAACCCAACGAAACCCAACAAAAATGAAGGAAACCCACCCAACAAAACCCAACCAAACCCACCCAACAAAACCCAACACAACCCAACCAAACCCACCCAACAAAACCCAACCAAACCCACCCAACAAAACCCAACATAACCCAACCAAACCCACCCAACAAAACCCAACCACACCCACCAAACAAAACCCAACAAAACCCAACCAAACCCACCCAACAAAGCCCAACGAAACCCAACAAAACCCAGTTAAACCCACCCAACAAAACCCAACCAAACACACCAACCAAAACCCAACAAAACCCAACCAAACCCACCCAACAAAACCCAACACAACCCAACCAAACCAACCCAACAAAACCCAACAAAACCCAACCAAACCCACCCAACAAAACCCAACGTAACCCAACCAAACCCATGCAACAAAACCCAACCAAACCCAACGTACCTACCAAACCCATGCAACAAAACCCAACCAAACCAAAGAAAAATTTAGGATACCCACCTCACAAAACCCAACCAAACCCACCCAACAAAACCCAACCAAACCCACCCAACAAAACCCAAATAAACCTACCCAACAAAACCTAACACAACAGAACCAAACCCACCCAACAAAACCCAACCAAACCCACCCAACAAAACCCAACAAAACCCAACCAAACCCACCCAATAAAACCCAATTAAACCCACCCAACAAAACCCAACCAAGCACACCCACCAAAACCCAACGAAACCCAACAAAAATCAAGGAAACCCACCCAACAAAAATCAAGGAAACCCACCCAACAAAACCCAACCAAACCCACCCAACAAAACCCAACACAACCCAACGAATTCCAACCCACCAAAGCCCAACGAAACCCAACAAAACCCAAGGAAACCCACCCAACAAAACCCAACCAAACCCACCCAACAAAACCCAACGTAACCCAACCAAACCCACCCAACAAAACCCAACCAAACCCACCCAACAAAACCCAACTAAACCCAACCAAACCCACCCAACAAAACCCAACATAACCCAACCCACCCAACAAAACCCAACTAAACCCAACCAAACCCACCCAACAAAACCCAACATAACCCAACCAAAGCCACCCAACAAAACCCAACCAAACACACCCACCAAAACACAACGAAACCCAGCAAAAATCAAGGAAACCCACCCAACAAAACCCAACCAAACACACACTTCAAAGCCAAACGAAACCCAACCAAACCCACCCAACAAAACCCAAGGAAACCCACCCAACAAAACCCAACTAAACCCAACCAAACCCACCAAACAAAACCCAACAAAACCCAGCCAAACCTGCCCAACACAACCCAACCAAACCCACCAAACAAAACCCAACATAACCCAACTAAACCCACCCAAAAAACCCCAACGCAACCCACCCAACAAAACCCAACCAAACCCACCCAACAAAACCCAACACAACCCAACCAAAACCCACCCAACATAACCCAACCACACCCACCAAACAAAATACCCAACAAAACCCAACCAAACCCACCCAACAAAAGCCAACCAAACCCATCCAACAAAGCCAAACGAAACCCAACAAAACCCAAGGAAACCCACCCAACAAATCCCAACCACACCCACCCAACAAAACCCAACAAAACCCAACCAAACCCACCCAACAAAACCCAACCAAACCCACCCAACAAAACCCAACAAAACCCAACCAAACCCACCCAACAAAACCCAACCACACCAACCAAACAAAACCCAACAAAGCCCAGCCAAACCCACCCAACAAAACCCAACCAAACCCACCCAACGAAACCCAACAAAACCCAACCAAACCCACCCAACAAAACCCAACCAAACCCACCCAACAAAACCCAACAAAACCCAACCAAACCCACCCAACAAAACCCAACCAAACCCACCCAACAAAACCCAACCAAACACACCCACCAAAACCCAACGAAACCCAACAAAAATCAAGGAAACCCACAAAAACAAAACCCAACCAAACCCACCCAACAAAACCCAACCAAACCCACCCAACAAAACCCAACAAAACCCAACCAAACCCACCCAACCAAAAACAACCAAACCCACCAAACAAACCCAACAAAACCCAACCAAACCCACCCAACAAAACCCAACCAAACCCACCCAACAAAACGCAACAAAACCCAACCAAACCCACCCAACAAAACCCAACCAAACCCACCAAACAAAACCCAACAAATCCCAACCAAACCCACCCAACAAAACCCAACAAAACCCAACCAAACCCACCCAACAAAACCCAACCAAACCCACCCAACAAAACCCAACGTAACCCAACCAAACCCATGAAACAAAACCCAACCAAACCCACCCAACAAAACCCAACAAAACCCAACCAAACCCACCCAACAAAACCCAACCAAACACACCCACCAAAGCCCAACGAAACCCAACAAAACCCAACCAAACCCACCCAACAAAACCCAACCAAACCCACCCAACAAAACCCAACAAAACCCAACCAAACCCACCCAACAAAACCCAACAAAACCCAACCAAACCCACCCAACAAAACCCAACCAAACACACCCAACAAAACCCAACGAAACCCAACAAAAATCAAACAAAAACCCACCCAACAAAACCCAACCAAACCCACCCAACAAAACCCAACACAACCCAACCAAACCCACCCAACAAAACCAACCAAACCCACCCAACAAAACCCAACTAAACCCAACCAAACCCACCCAACAAAACCCAACACAACCCAACCAAACCCACCCAACAAAACCCAACAAAACCCAACCAAACCCACCCAACAAAACCCAACCAAACCCACCCAACAAAACCCAACGTAACCCAACCAAACCCACGCAACACAACCCAACCAAACCCACCCAACAAAACCCAACGTAACCCAACCAAACCCATGCAACAAAACCCAACCAAACCCACCCAACAAAACCCAACAAAACCCAACCAAACCCAAGGAAACCCACCCAACAAAACCCAACCAAACACACCCACCAAAGCCCAACGAAACCCAACAAAACCCAACGAAACCCACCCAACAAAACCCAACCAAACCCACCCAACAAAACCCAACAAAACCCAACCAAACCCACCCAACAAAACCCAACAAAACCCAACCAAACCCACCCAACAAAACCCAACCAAACACACCCAGCAAAACCCAACAAAACCCAACAAAAATCAACATAACCCACCCAACAAAACCCAACCAAACCCACCCAACAAAACCCAACACAACCCAACCAAACCCACCCAACAAAACCCAACGTAACCCAACCAAACCCACGCAACACAACCCAACCAAACCCACCCAACAAAACCCAACGTTACCCAACCAAACCCATGCAACAAAACCCAACCAAACCCACCCAACAAAACCCAACCAAACCCACCCAACAAAACCCAACCAAACCCACCCAACAAAACCCAACACAAAACAAACAAAACCCACCCAACAAAACCCAACGTAACCCAACCAAACCCATGCAACAAAACCCAACCAAACCCACCCAACAAAACCCAACTAAACCCAACCAAACCCACCCAACAAAACCCAACATAACCCAACCAAACCCACCCAACAAAACCCAACCAAACCCACCCAACAAAGCACAACAAAACCCAACAAAACCCAAGGAAACCCACCCAACAAAACCCAACCAAACCCACCCAACAAAACCCAACCAAACCCACCCAACAAAACCCAACACAACCCAACCAAACCCACCCAACAAAACCCAACCAAACCCACCCAACAAAACCCAACGTAACCCAACCAAACCCACGCAACACAACAAAACAAAACCCAACGTAACCCAACCAAACCCACCCAACAAAACCCAACAAAACCCAACCAAACCCATGCAACAAAACCCAACCAAACCCACCCAACAAAACCCAACAAAACCCAACAAAACCCAACCAAACCCACCCAACAAAACCCAACCAAACACACCCACCAAAGCCCAACGAAACCCAACAAAACCCAATGAAACCCACCCAACAAAACCCAACCAAACCCACCCAACAAAACCCAACAAAACCCAACCAAACCCACCCAACAAACCCAACAAACCTCAACCAAACCCACCCAACAAAACCCAACGAAACACACCCAACAAAACCAAACAAAACCCAACATAAAACAACCAAACCCACCCAACAAAACCCAACCAAACCCACCCAACAAAACCAAACACAACCCAACCAAACCCACCCAACAAAACCCAACGTAACCCAACCAAACCCACGCAACACAACCCAACCAAACCCACCCAACAAAACCCAACGTTACCCAACCAAACCCATGCAACAAAACCCAACCAAACCCACCCAACAAAACCCAACCAAACCCACCCAACAAAACCCAACCAAACCCACCCAACAAAACCCAACACAACCCAACCAAACCCACCCAACAAAACCCAACGTAACCCAACCAATACCGTGCAACAAAACCCAACCAAACCCACCCAACAAAACCCAACTAAACCCAACCAAACCCACCCAACAAAACCCAACATAACCCAACCAAACCCACCCAACAAAACCCAACCAAACCCACCCAACAAAGCCAAACGAAACCCAACAAAACCCAAGGAAACCCACCCAACAAAACCCAACCAAACCCACCCAACAAAACCCAACAAAACCCAACCAAACCCACCCAACAAAACCCAACACAACCCAACCAAACCAACCCAACAAAACCCAACAAAACCCAACCAAACCCACCCAACAAAACCCAACGTAACCCAACCAAACCCACGCAACACAACCCAACCAAACTGAACGTAACCCAACCAAACCCATGCAACAAAACCCAACCAAACCCACCCAACAAAACCCAACAAAACCCAACTAAACCCAACCAAACCCACCCAACAAAACCCAACCAAACCCACCCAACAAAACCCAACCAAACCAAACCAAACCCACCCAACAAAACCCAACACAACCCAACCAAACCCACCCAACAAAACCCAACCAAACACACACTTCAAAGCCCAACGAAACCCAACCAAACCCACCCAACAAACCACAACCCAACCCACCCAACAAAACCCAACACAACCCAACCAAACCCACCCAACAAAACCCAACACAACCCAACCAAACCCACCCAACACAACCCAACCAAACCCACCCAACAAAACCCAACGAAACCCAACCAAACCCACCCAACAAAACCCAACCAAACCCACCCAACAAAACCCAACCAAACCCACCCAACAAAACCCAACACAACCCAACCAAACCAACCCAACAAAACCCAACCAAGCCCACCAAACAGAACCCAACAAAACCCAACCAAACCCACCCAACAAAACCCAACCAAACCCATCCAACAAAGCCAAACGAAACCCAACAAAACCCAAGGAAACCCACCCAACAAATCCCAACCAAACCCACCCAACAAAACCCAACAAAACCCAACCAAACCCACCCAACAAAACCCAACCAAACCCACCCAACAAAACCCAACATAACCCAACCAAACCCACCCAACAAAACCCAACCAAACCAAACCCACCCAACAAAACCCAGGAAACCCACCCAACAAAACCCAACCAAACCCACCCAACAAAACCCAACACAAAACAAACAAAACCCACCCAACAAAACCCAACCAAACCCACCCACCAAAACCCAACAAAACCAACCAAACCTACCAAACAAAACCCAACCAAACCCACCCAACAAAACCCAACCAAACACACCCACCAAAACCCAACGAAACCCAACAAAAATCAAGGAAACCCACCACACAAAACCCAACCAAACCCACAAAACAAACCCCAACCAAACCCACCCAACAAAACCCAACCAAACCCACCCAACAAAACCCAACACAACCCAACCAAACCCACCCAACAAAAAACAACCACACCCACCAAACAAAACCCAACAAAACCCAACCAAACCCACCCAACAAAACCCAACCAAACCCACCCAACAAAACCCAACACAACCCAACCAAACCCACCCAACAAAAAACAACCAAACCCACCAAACAAAACCCAACAAAACCCAACCAAACCCACCCAACAAAACCCAACAAAACCCAACCAAACCCACCCAACAAAACCCAACCAAACCCACCCAACAAAACCCAACACAACCCAACCAAACCCACCCAACAAAACCCAACACAACCCAACCAAACAAACCCAACACAACCCAACCAAACCCACCCAACAAAACCCAACGTAACCCAACCAAACCCACGCAACACAACCCAACCAAACCCACCCAACAAAACCCAACGTAACCCAACCAAACCCATGCAACAAAACCCAACCAAACCCACCCAACAAAACCCAACCAAACCCACCCAACAAAACCCAACCAAACACACCCACCAAACCCAACGAAACCCAACAAAACCCAACCAAACCCACCCAACAAAACCCAACCAAACCCACCCAACAAAACCCAACAAAACCCAACCAAACCCACCCAACAAAACCCAACATAACCCAACCAAACCCACCCAACAAAACCCAACCAAACACACAAACCAAAACCCAACAAAACCCAACAGAAATCAAGGAAAGCCACCCAACAAAACCCAACCAAACCCACCCAACAAAACCCAACGTAACCCAACCAAACCCATGCAACAAAACCCAACCAAACCCACCCAACAAAACCCAACAAAACCCAACAAAACCCAACACAACCCAACCAAACCCACCCAACAAAACCCAACGTTACCCAACCAAACCCATGCAACAAAACCCAACCAAACCCACCCAACAAAACCCAACCAAACCCACCCAACAAAACCCAACCAAACCCACCCAACAAAACCCAACACAACCCAACCAAACCCACCCAACAAAACCCAACGTAACCCAACCAAACCCATGCAACAAAACCCAACCAAACCCACCCAACAAAACCCAACTAAACCCAACCAAACCCACCCAACAAAACCCAACCAAACCTACCCAACAAAACCCAACACAACCCAACCAAACCCACCCAACAAAACCCAACGTAACCCAACCAAACCCATGCAACAAAACCCAACCAAACCCACCCAACAAAACCCAACAAAACCCAACCAAACCCACCCAACAAAACCCAACATTACCCAACCAAACCCACCCAACAAAACCCAACCAAACCCACCCAACAAAGCCCAACAAAACCCAACAAAACCCAAGGAAACCCACCCAACAAATCCCAACCAAACCCACCCAACAAAACCCAACCAAACCCACCCAACAAAACCCAACAAAACCCAACCAAACCCACCCAACAAAACCCAACACAACCCAACCAAACCCACCCAACAAAACCCAACGTAACCCAACCAAACCCACGCAACACAACAAAACCCAACAAAACCCAACAAAACCCAACCAAACCCACCCAACAAAACCCAACCAAACCCACCCAACAAAACCCAACACAAGCAAACCAAACCCACCCAACAAAACCCAACGTAACCCAACCAATACCATGCAACAAAACCCAACCAAACCCACCCAACAAAACCCAACTAAACCCAACCAAACCCACCCAACAAAACCCAACATTACCCAACCAAACCCACCCAACAAAACCCAACCAAACCCATCCAACAAAGCCAAACAAAACCCAACAATACCCAAGGAAACCCACCCAACAAATCCCAACCACACCCACCCAACAAAACCCAACCAAACCCACCCAACAAAACCCAACACAACCCAACCAAACCAACCCAACAAAACCCAACAAAACCCAACCAAACCCACCCAACAAAACCCAACGTAACCCAACCAAACCCACGCAACACAACCCAACCAAACTGAACGTAACCCAACCAAACCCATGCAACAAAACCCAACCAAACCCACCCAAGAAAACCCAACAAAACCCAACTAAACCCAACCAAACCCACCCAACAAAACCCAACCAAACCCATCCGAGAAAACCCAACCAAACCAAACCAAACCCACCCAGCAAAACCCAACACAACCCAACTTAACCCACCCAACAAAACCCAACCAAACACACACTTCAAAGCCCAACGAAACCCAACCAAACCCACCCAACAAACCACAACCCAACCCACCCAACAAAACCCAACACAACCCAACCAAACCCACCCAACAAAACCCAACACAACCCAACCAAACCCACCCAACACAACCCAACCAAACCCACCCAACAAAACCCAACAGAACCCAACCAAACCCACCCAACAAACCCCAACCCAACCCACCCAACAAAACCCAACCAAACTCACCCAACAAAACCCAACACAACCCAACCAAAACCACCCAACAAAACCCAACCACACCCACCAAACAAAATACAACAAAACCCAACCAAACCCACCCAACAAAACCCAACCAAACCCATCCAACAAAGCCAAACGAAACCCAACAAAACCCAAGGAAACCCACCCAACAAAACCCAACCAAACCCACCCAACAAACCCAAGCCAAACCCAAGCCGAACCCACCCAACAAAACCCAACCAAATCCACCCAACAAAACCCAACATAACCCAACCAAACCCACCCAACAAAACCCATCCACACCCACCAAACAAAACCCAACAAAACTCAGGCAAACCCACCCAACAAAACCCAACCAAACCCACCCAACAAAACCCAACAGAAATCAACCAAACCCACCCAACAAAACCCAACCAAACCCACCCAACAAAACCCAACACAACCCAACCAAACCCACCCAACAAAACCCAACCAAACCCACCCACCAAAACCCAGCCAAACACACCCACCAAAACCCAACGAAACCCAACAAAAATCAAGGAAATCCACCAAACAAAACCCAACCAAACCCACCCAACAAACCCCAACCAAACCCACCCAACAAAACCCAACCAAACCCACCCAACAAAACCCAACACAACCCAACCAAACCCACCCAACAAAACACACCCAACAAAACCCAACAAAACCCAACCAAACCCACCCAACAAAACCCAACCAAACCCAAACAAAACCCAACACAACCCAACCAAACCCACCCAACAAAAATCATCCACACCCACCCAACAAAACCCAACAAAACCCAACCAAACCCACCCAACAAAACCCAACAAAACCCAACCAAACCCACCCAACAAAACGCAACACAACCCAACCAAACCCACCCAACAAAACCCAACCACACCCACCAAACAAAACCCAACAAAACCCAGGCAAACCCACCCAACAAAACCCAACCAAACCCACCTAACAAAACCCAACACAACCCAAACAAACCCGCCCAACAAAACCCAACCAAACAAACCCACCAAAACCCAACAAAACCCAACCAAACCCACCCAACAAAACCCAACCAAACCCACCCACCAAAACCCAACCAAACACACCCACCAAAACCCAACGAAACCCAACAAAAATCAAGGAAACCAACCAACCAAACCCAACGAAACCGACCCAACAAACCTCAACCAAACCCACCCAACAAAACCCAACCAAACCCACCCAACAAAACCCAACACAACCCAACCAAACCCACCCAACAAAACCCAACCACACCCACCAAACAAAACCCAACAAAACCCAACCAAACCCACCCAACAAAACCCAACCAAACCCATCCAACAAAGCCAAACCAAACCCAACAAAACCCAAGGAAACCCACCAAACAAAACCGAACCAAACCCACCCAACAAAACCCTACCGAACCCAACAAAACCCACCCAACAAAACCCAACCAAACCCACCCAACAAAACCCAACAAAACCCAACCAAACCCACCCAACAAAACCCAACCACACCCACCAAACAAAACCCAACAAAACCCAGCCAAACCCACCCAACAAAACCCAACCAAACCCACCCAACAAAGCCCAACGAAACCCAACAAAACCCAACCAAACCCACGCAACAAAACCCAACCACACCCACCCCACAAAACCCAACAAAACCCAACCAAACCCACCCAACAAAACCCAACCAAACCCACATAACAGAACCAAACCAAACACACCAACCAAAACCCAACGAAACCCAACAAAAATCAAGGAAACCCACCAAAAACCCAACCAAACCCACCCAACAAAACCCAACCAAACCCACCCAACAAAACCCAACCAAACCCACCCAACAAAACCCAACACAACCCAACCAAACCCACCCAACAAAACCCAACCACACCCACCAAACAAAACCCAACAAAACCCAACCAAACCCACCCAACAAAACCCAACCAAACCCATCCAACAAAGCCAAACGAAACCCAACAAAACCCAAGGAAACCCACCCAACGAATCCCAACCACACCCAATAACAAAACCCAACAAAACCCAACCAAACCCACCCAACAAAACCCAACCAAACCCACCCAACAAAACCCAACAAAACCCAACCAAACCCACCCAACAAAACCCAACCACACCCACCAAACAAAACCCAACAAAACCCAACCAAACCCACCCAACAAAACCCAACACAACCCAACCAAACCCACCCAACAAAACCCAACAAAACCCAACCAAACCCACCCAACAAAACCCAACGTAACCCAACCAAACCCACGCAACACAACAAAACCAAACTGAACGTAACCCAACCAAACCCATGCAACAAAACCAAACCAAACCCACCCAAGAAAACCCAACTAAACCCAACCAAACCCACCCAACAAAACCCAACCAAACCCACCCGACAAAACCCAACCAAACCAAACCAAACCCACCCAGCAAAACCCAACACAACCCAACTTAACCCACCCAACAAAACCCAACCAAACACACACTTCAAAGCCCAACGAAACCCAACCAAACCCACCCAACAAAACCCAACACAACCCAACCAAACCCACCCAACAAAACCCAACACAACCCAACCAAACCCACCCAACACAACCCAACCAAACCCACCCAACAAAACCCAACAGAACCCAACCAAACCCACCCAACAAACCCCATCCCAACCCACCCAACCAAACTCACCCAACAAAACCCAACACAACCCAACCAAAACCACCCAACAAAACCCAACCACACCCACCAAACAAAACCCAACAAAACCCAACCAAACCCACCCAACAAAACCCAACCAAACCCATCCAACAAAGCCAAACGAAACCCAACAAAACCCAAGGAAACCCACCCAACAAATCCCAACCACACCCACCCAACAAAACCCAACAAAACCCAACCAAACCCACCCAACAAAACCCAACCAAACCCACCCAACAAAACCCAACATAACCCAACCAAACCCACCCAACAAAACCCAGCCACACCCACCAAACAAAACCCAACAAAACCCAGGCAAACCCACCCAACAAAACCCAACCAAACCCACCCAACAAAACCCAACGAAACCAAACCAAACCCACCCAACAAAACCCAACCAAACCCACCCTACAAAACCCAACAAAACCCAACCAAACCCACCCAACAAAACCCAACCAAACCCACCCACCAAAACCCAACCAAACACACCCACCAAAACCCAACGAAACCCAACAAAAATCAAGGAAACCCACCAAACAAAACCCAACCAAACCCACCCAACAAAACCCAACCAAACCCACCCAACAAAACCCAACCAAACCCACCCAACAAAACCCAACACAACCCAACCAAACCCACCCAACAAAAAACAACCACACCCACCAAACAAAACCAAACAAAACCCAACCAAAACCACCCAACAAAACCCAACCAATTCCACCCAACAAAACCCAACATAACCCAACCAAACCCAACGAAACCCAACAAAAATTAAGGAAACTCACCCAACAAAACCCAACAAATCCCAACCAAACCCACCCAACAAAACCCAACCAAACCCACCCAACAAAACCCAACCAAACCCACCCAACAAAACCCAACCAAACCCACCCAACAAAACCCAACCAAACACACCCACAAAAACCCAACGAAACCAAACAAAAATCAAGGAAACCCACCCAACAAAACCCAACCAAACCCACCCAACAAAACCCAACCAAACCCACCCAACAAAACCCAACCAAACCCACCCAACAAAACCCAACACAACCCAACCAAACCCACCCAACAAACCACCCAACAAAACCCAACAAAACCCAACCAAACCCACCCAACAAAACCCAACCAAACCCATCCAACAAAGCCAAACGAAACCCAACAAAACCCAAGGAAACCCACCCAACGAATCCCAACCACACCCAATAACAAAACCCAACAAAACCCAACCAAACCCACGAAACAAAACCCAACCAAACCCACCCAACAAAACCTAACATAACCCAACCAAACCCACCCAACAAAACCCAACCACACCCACCAAACAAAACCCAACAAAACCCAGCCAAACCCACCCAACAAAACCCAACCAAACCCACCCAACAAAGCCCAACGAAACCCAACAAAACCCAAGGAAACCCACCCAACAAAACCCAACCAAACCCACCCAACAAAACCCAACCAAACCCACCCAACAAAACCCAACCAAACACACCAACCAAAACCCAACGAAACCCAACAAAAATCAAGGAAACCCACCCAACAAAACCCAACCAAAGCCATCCAACAAAACCTAACAAAACCCAACCAAACCCACCCAACAAAACCCAACCAAACCCACCCAACAAAACCCAACATAACCCAACCAAACCCACCCAACAAAACCCAACCACACCCACCAAACAAAACCCAACAAAACCCAGCCAAACCCACCCAACAAAGCCCAACGAAACCCAACAAAACCCAGCCAAACCCACCCAACAAAACCCAACCACACCCACCCTACAAAACCCAACAAAACCCAACCAAACCCACCCAACAAAACCCAACCAAACCCACCCAACAAAACCCAACCAAACCCACCCAACAAAACCCAACCAAATCTACCCAACAAAACCCAACACAACCCAACCAAACCAACCCAACAAAACCCAACGTAACCCAACCAAACCCATGCAACAAAACCCAATAGAACCCAACCAAACCCACGCAACAAAACCCAACCAAACCCAACGTAACCCAACCAAACCCATGCAACAAAACCCAACCAAACGGAAGAAAAATTTAGGATACCCACCTTACAAAACCCAACCAAACCCACCCAACAAAACCCAACCAAACCCACCCAACAAAACCCAACCAAACCCACCGAACAAAACCCAACACAACCCAACCAAACCCACCCACCAAAGCCCAACGAAACCCAACAAAAATCAAGGAACCCCACCCAACAAAACCCAACCAAACCCACCCAACAAAACCCAACATAACCCAACCAAACCCACCCAACACAACCCAACCAAGCCCACCCAACAAAACCCAACTTAACCCAACCAAACCCACCCAACAAACCCTATCCCAACCCACCCAACAAAACCCAACCAAACCCACCCAACAAAACCCAACACAACCCAACCAAAACCACCCAACAAAACCCAACCAAACCCACCCAACAAAACCCAACAAAACCCAACCAAACCCACCCAACAAAACCCAACCAAACCCACCCAACAAAACCCAACACAACCCAACCAAACCAACCCAACAAAACCCAACCAAACCCACCCAACAAAACCCAACGTAACCCAACCAAACCCACGAAACACAACCCAACCAAACTGAACGTAACCCAACCAAACCCATGCAACAAAACCCAACCATACCCACCCAAGAGAACCCAACAAAACCCAACTAAACCCAGTAAAGTGGGGGGTAGGCGGTTCACTATCTGACGCTACCAAGTCGGTGAAATGCTTTATTTTTCGGGAATAGCACCCATCATGTCAATATATGCATGATTTAAACAAAAGCTTTAAATTCCACTCTTTTGGAGGAATATGAGTCGTTCTCAAATTGACATTTAAGCGGTTTTTTCTAAACCAACTAGACCGGTTTCTGTTCTTGGCTCTATACGGCAGAACGTCATCAGTAGTGGCCTTTTCGCAATGGCGGGATATGTCTTGAGAGTTATAATGCAGCTAAAAGTGCATCTAACAAAATATCGTCGTACCTTTCCTCTGTTTCTTCCGACTCCTGGTCAGGGGGAAACCGTGATTTAACAAGCAAATCTTTTAGATTTGGTGCCCTTGGCGATAATCGGATGATCGGGAAACAGGCGGGTAAGTTGCGGGTCACCTGCAATTAGATTCCAATGCTTTATTAAAGCTTGCTTTAGGTGCCCTGTTTTGATGTGTGGGGTGAAGGTTGTTTTGAAAACGAGTGGTGGCGCTGTTTCATTTTTCTCAAGCGTGAGGAGGTTCGCTCTTTGTTTATAGTCAATGCCGTTAATGGCTGAGGCAATCTCTTCAGGCAAATAGTTTCTAGTGAGAAGCTTCTCTATAAATGAGTTTCTTTTCTCTAGGAAATCGGTTTCGTTGCTGCATAATCTAGCATATCTTAGCACTTCGCCTTTTATAAAGCCTTTGAATGTGGCAAGTGGGTGTGCTGAGTTACGATCGAGGTATTGAAAAGTTTCAGTCGGCTTGGTGTAGACTTTAGTGTCGAGGAAGCCGCTTGACTGAAATTTTTCACCTTTAAAGACTTTAAGGTCTAGGTAAGTAACCTCGGTATCAGAGATTTCCATAGTGAATTTTAGAGAAGAATGAATTTTATTCATTTTAGCCACTAAACTCGAAAGTTCTAAGGCCGTTCCGTTGTAGAGTAATAAAATGTCATCCCTGTAGCGAAGCCATTTGATTATGTTGGAATCTGTCGGTTTAATTTTATTTTCAAGTCTATGCATGACAATATCGCAGATTTCCGGCGAGGATTGGCTACCCATGGCGCATCCAATTTTTTGTAAGAAAAATTGGCCATTAAACTCAAAACAATTCCTTTCGAGGATGAGTTTAATGAGATTGCGGAGGGACATAGGGGATATCGGTTTGATCCCGTATGTGTTTTTAGGTGCCTTTCCGAAAGCTTCATAGGATGCATTCAAGGCCTCCTCTTGGGGAGTATTGGTGTACATGGATACCACGTCAAGCGTTGCAAGTAAAACCTTTTTCGGTAGGGGGGTTGTTCCCAAAATTTCTAAAATATGATTAGTGTCTTTGACATAAGTACTCTGTTGCGTGACAATGGGAAGCAAGAAGTAATCCACGAATTCCGATATTTTTTTCGGTGGGAGATCCGTTACCGCTAATTATTGGTCTTCCGGCAAATTTTGAATTAGCCGGCGGTGCTTTGTGAATTTTAGGTAGCACGTACATGACCGGGGTTCGGATTTTGTGGTTATGTGGATTGAGATACTTGAATGTTTGCTCGTCAATTTCATCTCTGTGAAACATATCTTGAAGAGTTTTATGGACCATTTTTACAGTCTCGTGAGTTATGTCACTCGGGATTTGTTCGTAATGATGACTTTTTAATTGCCTTTCAACTTCGGCTTTGTAGTCTGAACGGTTGAGAATAGCAATGCCTCTGCCTTTATCAAATGGCTTGACAATAAGGGAACGGTCGTTCCGAATTGCTTTTAGTGCATAGATTTCCGCTTTTTTATATTGCTTTTAGCATTGCGGATTCGGAGGTTTGCTATTTCAGTTAGAGTCGCTTCAAGATAGTCTTCAAGACGGTTACTATATACGGGTTTGGGCATCCAGGTTGATGGTAAACGGAACTTTGAGAAAAACCCTCGTTCTTTTGTCTTGAAAAAGTAGCAGGGTCTCATTTTGCGTTTAAGGTCTTTCATTGACTTGAGCAAACTGCTACGTTTGGGCTTTTCTGGCGTTGTTATGAACTTTAAACCTTTTCCCAAGGCAACTATTTGAATATTAGACAGAGGTTTGTCGGAAAGGTTTTTAACGTATTTATGGAGTGCTTTTGCTTCGTTTAGAAGGGCTTGGGTTTTTATTTGGCTACGTGTAGCCGAGTATTCCCTTTGGCGTGTATGAGATCTTTGCCTGCTTTTAGTAGCTTTTAACGATCGGTTAAATTTGCGCTTTTTATTTTGCGTGGGTTCGGGAGTGACAGAGGTAAGCTCTGACTTAGAAGAAAACACAGAACACTTTTTAAGCATGTTTGACAGAGGAAGGAGCCCACTCTTTCTGGAGGACTTGGTGGCCCTAAAAAGAGCCGTTTGATTTTTAAATCCTTCTCAACGTCGGTACGGGTGTTTTCTCGGGGCTTTCTTATGCCGTATTCTGTCCTCTTCCTTTCTTGCCGACGATCGAAGTAGCTTTTCTAGGAGCTGTTTTGCTGCCTCTCCTTCTGCTGTTGTCTCAAGTTCTGATTTCGCCCTCTCTTCCTTTTCAAGGAAACGTTGTTTTTGCCTTTTTGCTTGGCGGGATAGCTCCTCGCGCCAGACTTTGCAAAATCCCCGCCCCGCTCGGAGGACTGCCGAGTCCCAAGACTCGCTGAAATCCTGAGAGCAGTTTAGTGACTTTGGTAATCTGGGAGGGTTTCTGTGAACCTGGAGGTAGTGTGGGACGGTTCTCTTTTCGAGATGTAAGTCCAGAGATTTTATCTCCAACGTAAGGGCGATGGTGGCGGCTTGAAGTTGTCCAAGGCTTTCTGCGTGCTGTCGAACTTTCTTGTAGATTTCTTCTTTTAGAAGAATTCTGTCCTTTTTCGGAGGTGGGGTTCTCTGTCCACAAGTTATTTTCTCTTCTTCAGAGTCTGTGGAGTTTGCTGGTGAGGCTGGAATATCTGGGATGAGATCCATTCTAGTTTATGTCAGAGCCCAGTTTATTCACAGCTTATATGAGCATTTCCGGACGTGAAAGAGAAATCCCTGGATTCTGACAGCTGATTGGACAATGGCTTTAGGCCAAATCGGTGTGCAAAGATCATGTACACATTCGTTCTAGTTTGCAAATCTTACCGACTATTTTCAAGTGTTTAGAGTCCCGCTTTTGTGGGACGAAAGGATGTACGAGTATTTCCTTTCGGTATACGTCAGAGATTCCGTTCGGAATTCTCAGTGCATCTAACCTACGTCTCATTTTCCGAGGAAAAGAGAAGCAAAATTAAGTAAAGTGGGGGGTAGGCGGTTCACTATCTGACGCTACCAAGTCGGTGAAATGCTTTATTTTTCGGGAATAGCACCCATCATGTCAATATATGCATGATTTAAACAAAAGCTTTAAATTCCACTCTTTTGGAGGAATATGAGTCGTTCTCAAATTGACATTTAAGCGGTTTTTTCTAAACCAACTAGACCGGTTTCTGTTCTTGGCTCTATACGGCAGAACGTCATCAGTAGTGGCCTTTTCGCAATGGCGGGATATGTCTTGAGAGTTATAATGCAGCTAAAAGTGCATCTAACAAAATATCGTCGTACCTTTCCTCTGTTTCTTCCGACTCCTGGTCAGGGGGAAACCGTGATTTAACAAGCAAATCTTTTAGATTTGGTGCCCTTTTGTAGGCGATAATCGGATGATCGGGAAACAGGCGGGTGAGTTGCGGGTCACCTGCAATTAGATTCCAATGCTTTATTAAAGCTTGCTTTAGGTGCCCTGTTTTGATGTGTGGGGTGAAGGTTGTTTTGAAAACGAGTGGTGGCGCTGTTTCATTTTTCTCAAGCGTGAGGAGGTTCGCTCTTTGTTTATAGTCAATGCCGTTAATGGCTGAGGCAATCTCTTCAGGCAAATAGTTTCTAGTGAGAAGCTTCTCTATAAATGAGTTTCTTTTCTCTAGGAAATCGGTTTCGTTGCTGCATAATCTAGCATATCTTAGCACTTCGCCTTTTATAAAGCCTTTGAATGTGGCAAGTGGGTGTGCTGAGTTACGATCGAGGTATTGAAAAGTTTCAGTCGGCTTGGTGTAGACTTTAGTGTCGAGGAAGCCGCTTGACTGAAATTTTTCACCTTTAAAGACTTTAAGGTCTAGGTAAGTAACCTCGGTATCAGAGATTTCCATAGTGAATTTTAGAGAAGAATGAATTTTATTCATTTTAGCCACTAAACTCGAAAGTTCTAAGGCCGTTCCGTTGTAGAGTAATAAAATGTCATCCCTGTAGCGAAGCCATTTGATTATGTTGGAATCTGTCGGTATAATTTTATTTTCAAGTCTATGCATGACAATATCGCAGATTTCCGGCGAGGATTGGCTACCCATGGCGCATCCAATTTTTTGTAAGAAAAATTGGCCATTAAACTCAAAACAATTCCTTTCGAGGATGAGTTTAATGAGATTGCGGAGGGACATAGGGGATATCGGTTTGATCCCGTATGTGTTTTTAGGTGCCTTTCCGAAAGCTTCATAGGATGCATTCAAGGCCTCCTCTTGGGGAGTATTGGTGTACATGGATACCACGTCAAGCGTTGCAAGTAAAACCTTTTTCGGTAGGGGGGTTGTTCCCAAAATTTCTAAAATATGATTAGTGTCTTTGACATAAGTACTCTGTTGCGTGACAATGGGAAGCAAGAAGTAATCCACGAATTCCGATATTTTTTCGGTGGGAGATCCGTTACCGCTAATTATTGGTCTTCCGGCAAATTTTGAATTAGCCGGCGGTGCTTTGTGAATTTTAGGTAGCACGTACATGACCGGGGTTCGGATTTTGTGGTTATGTGGATTGAGATACTTGAATGTTTGCTCGTCAATTTCATCTCTGTGAAACATATCTTGAAGAGTTTTATAGACCATTTTCACAGTCTCATGAGTTATGTCACTTGGGATTCGTTTGTAATGATGACTTTTTAATTGCCTTTCAACTTCGGCTGTGCAGTATGAACGGTTGAGAATAGCAATGCCTGCAATGACAATAAGGGATGGTCATTCCGAATTGCTTTTAGTGCACAGATTTCCCTTTTCTTTATGTTGCTTTTAGCATTGTGGATTTGGAGGTTTGCTATTTCAGTTAAGAGTCTCTTCAAGATAGTCTTCAAGACGGTTACTATATACAGGATTAGGCATCCAGATTGATGGTAAACGGAACTTTGAGAAAAACCCTCGTTCTTTGTCTTGAAAAAAGTAGCAGAGTCTCATTTTGCGTTTAAGGTCTTTCATTGACTTGAGCAAACTGCTACGTTTGGGCTTTTCTGGCGTTGTTATGAACTTTAAACCTTTTCCCAAGGCAACTATTTGAATATTAGACAGAGGTTTGTCGGAAAGGTTTTTAACGTATTTATGGAGTGCTTTTGCTTCGTTTAGAAGGGCTTGGGTTTTTATTTGGCTACGTGTAGCCGAGTATTCCCTTTGGCGTGTATGAGATCTTTGCCTGCTTTTAGTAGCTTTTAACGATCGGTTAAATTTGCGCTTTTTATTTTGCGTGGGTTCGGGAGTGACAGAGGTAAGCTCTGACTTAGAAGAAAACACAGAACACTTTTTAAGCATGTTTGACAGAGGAAGGAGCCCACTCTTTCTGGAGGACTTGGTGGCCCTAAAAAGAGCCGTTTGATTTTTAAATCCTTCTCAACGTCGGTACGGGTGTTTTCTCGGGGCTTTCTTATGCCGTATTCTGTCCTCTTCCTTTCTTGCCGACGATCGAAGTAGCTTTTCTAGGAGCTGTTTTGCTGCCTCTCCTTCTGCTGTTGTCTCAAGTTCTGATTTCGCCCTCTCTTCCTTTTCAAGGAAACGTTGTTTTTGCCTTTTTGCTTGGCGGGATAGCTCCTCGCGCCAGACTTTGCAAAATCCCCGCCCCGCTCGGAGGACTGCCGAGTCCCAAGACTCGCTGAAATCCTGAGAGCAGTTTAGTGACTTTGGTAATCTGGGAGGGTTTCTGTGAACCTGGAGGTAGTGTGGGACGGTTCTCTTTTCGAGATGTAAGTCCAGAGATTTTATCTCCAACGTAAGGGCGATGGTGGCGGCTTGAAGTTGTCCAAGGCTTTCTGCGTGCTGTCGAACTTTCTTGTAGATTTCTTCTTTTAGAAGAATTCTGTCCTTTTTCGGAGGTGGGGTTCTCTGTCCACAAGTTATTTTCTCTTCTTCAGAGTCTGTGGAGTTTGCTGGTGAGGCTGGAATATCTGGGATGAGATCCATTCTAGTTTATGTCAGAGCCCAGTTTATTCACAGCTTATATGAGCATTTCCGGACGTGAAAGAGAAATCCCTGGATTCTGACAGCTGATTGGACAATGGCTTTAGGCCAAATCGGTGTGCAAAGATCATGTACACATTCGTTCTAGTTTGCAAATCTTACCGACTATTTTCAAGTGTTTAGAGTCCCGCTTTTGTGGGACGAAAGGATGTACGAGTATTTCCTTTCGGTATACGTCAGAGATTCCGTTCGGAATTCTCAGTGCATCTAACCTACGTCTCATTTTCCGAGGAAAAGAGAAGCAAAATTAAGTAAAGTGGGGGGTAGGCGGTTCACTATCTGACGCTACCAAGTCGGTGAAATGCTTTATTTTTCGGGAATAGCACCCATCATGTCAATATATGCATGATTTAAACAAAAGCTTTAAATTCCACTCTTTTGGAGGAATATGAGTCGTTCTCAAATTGACATTTAAGCGGTTTTTTCTAAACCAACTAGACCGGTTTCTGTTCTTGGCTCTATACGGCAGAACGTCATCAGTAGTGGCCTTTTCGCAATGGCGGGATATGTCTTGAGAGTTATAATGCAGCTAAAAGTGCATCTAACAAAATATCGTCGTACCTTTCCTCTGTTTCTTCCGACTCCTGGTCAGGGGGAAACCGTGATTTAACAAGCAAATCTTTTAGATTTGGTGCCCTTTTGTAGGCGATAATCGGATGATCGGGAAACAGGCGGGTGAGTTGCGGGTCACCTGCAATTAGATTCCAATGCTTTATTAAAGCTTGCTTTAGGTGCCCTGTTTTGATGTGTGGGGTGAAGGTTGTTTTGAAAACGAGTGGTGGCGCTGTTTCATTTTTCTCAAGCGTGAGGAGGTTCGCTCTTTGTTTATAGTCAATGCCGTTAATGGCTGAGGCAATCTCTTCAGGCAAATAGTTTCTAGTGAGAAGCTTCTCTATAAATGAGTTTCTTTTCTCTAGGAAATCGGTTTCGTTGCTGCATAATCTAGCATATCTTAGCACTTCGCCTTTTATAAAGCCTTTGAATGTGGCAAGTGGGTGTGCTGAGTTACGATCGAGGTATTGAAAAGTTTCAGTCGGCTTGGTGTAGACTTTAGTGTCGAGGAAGCCGCTTGACTGAAATTTTTCACCTTTAAAGACTTTAAGGTCTAGGTAAGTAACCTCGGTATCAGAGATTTCCATAGTGAATTTTAGAGAAGAATGAATTTTATTCATTTTAGCCACTAAACTCGAAAGTTCTAAGGCCGTTCCGTTGTAGAGTAATAAAATGTCATCCCTGTAGCGAAGCCATTTGATTATGTTGGAATCTGTCGGTATAATTTTATTTTCAAGTCTATGCATGACAATATCGCAGATTTCCGGCGAGGATTGGCTACCCATGGCGCATCCAATTTTTGTAAGAAAAATTGGCCATTAAACTCAAAACAATTCCTTTCGAGGATGAGTTTAATGAGATTGCGGAGGACATAGGGGATATCGGTTTGATCCCGTATGTGTTTTTAGGTGCCTTTCCGAAAGCTTCATAGGATGCATTCAAGGCCTCCTCTTGGGGAGTATTGGTGTACATGGATACCACGTCAAGCGTTGCAAGTAAAACCTTTTTCGGTAGGGGGGTTGTTCCCAAAATTTCTAAAATATGATTAGTGTCTTTGACATAAGTACTCTGTTGCGTGACAATGGGAAGCAAGAAGTAATCCACGAATTCCGATATTTTTTCGGTGGGAGATCCGTTACCGCTAATTATTGGTCTTCCGGCAAATTTTGAATTAGCCGGCGGTGCTTTGTGAATTTTAGGTAGCACGTACATGACCGGGGTTCGGATTTTGTGGTTATGTGGATTGAGATACTTGAATGTTTGCTCGTCAATTTCATCTCTGTGAAACATATCTTGAAGAGTTTTATGGACCATTTTTACAGTCTCGTGAGTTATGTCACTCGGGATTTGTTCGTAATGATGACTTTTTAATTGCCTTTCAACTTCGGCTTTGTAGTCTGAACGGTTGAGAATAGCAATGCCTCTGCCTTTATCAAATGGCTTGACAATAAGGGAACGGTCGTTCCGAATTGCTTTTAGTGCATAGATTTCCGCTTTTTTATATTGCTTTTAGCATTGCGGATTCGGAGGTTTGCTATTTCAGTTAGAGTCGCTTCAAGATAGTCTTCAAGACGGTTACTATATACGGGTTTGGGCATCCAGGTTGATGGTAAACGGAACTTTGAGAAAAACCCTCGTTCTTTGTCTTGAAAAAAGTAGCAGAGTCTCATTTTGCGTTTAAGGTCTTTCATTGACTTGAGCAAACTGCTACGTTTGGGCTTTTCTGGCGTTGTTATGAACTTTAAACCTTTTCCCAAGGCAACTATTTGAATATTAGACAGAGGTTTGTCGGAAAGGTTTTTAACGTATTTATGGAGTGCTTTTGCTTCGTTTAGAAGGGCTTGGGTTTTTATTTGGCTACGTGTAGCCGAGTATTCCCTTTGGCGTGTATGAGATCTTTGCCTGCTTTTAGTAGCTTTTAACGATCGGTTAAATTTGCGCTTTTTATTTTGCGTGGGTTCGGGAGTGACAGAGGTAAGCTCTGACTTAGAAGAAAACACAGAACACTTTTTAAGCATGTTTGACAGAGGAAGGAGCCCACTCTTTCTGGAGGACTTGGTGGCCCTAAAAAGAGCCGTTTGATTTTTAAATCCTTCTCAACGTCGGTACGGGTGTTTTCTCGGGGCTTTCTTATGCCGTATTCTGTCCTCTTCCTTTCTTGCCGACGATCGAAGTAGCTTTTCTAGGAGCTGTTTTGCTGCCTCTCCTTCTGCTGTTGTCTCAAGTTCTGATTTCGCCCTCTCTTCCTTTTCAAGGAAACGTTCCGTCTGCCTTTTTCGATTGGCGGGATAACTCCTCTCGCCAGACTTTGCAAAATCCCTGCCCCGCTCGGAGGACTGCCGAGTCCCAAGACTCGCTGAAATCCTGAGAGCAGTTTAGTGACTTTGGTAATCTGGGAGGGTTTCTGTGAACCTGGAGGTAGTGTGGGACGGTTCTCTTTTCGAGATGTAAGTCCAGAGATTTTATCTCCAACGTAAGGGCGATGGTGGCGGCTTGAAGTTGTCCAAGGCTTTCTGCGTGCTGTCGAACTTTCTTGTAGATTTCTTCTTTTAGAAGAATTCTGTCCTTTTTCGGAGGTGGGGTTCTCTGTCCACAAGTTATTTTCTCTTCTTCAGAGTCTGTGGAGTTTGCTGGTGAGGCTGGAATATCTGGGATGAGATCCATTCTAGTTTATGTCAGAGCCCAGTTTATTCACAGCTTATATGAGCATTTCCGGACGTGAAAGAGAAATCCCTGGATTCTGACAGCTGATTGGACAATGGCTTTAGGCCAAATCGGTGTGCAAAGATCATGTACACATTCGTTCTAGTTTGCAAATCTTACCGACTATTTTCAAGTGTTTAGAGTCCCGCTTTTGTGGGACGAAAGGATGTACGAGTATTTCCTTTCGGTATACGTCAGAGATTCCGTTCGGAATTCTCAGTGCATCTAACCTACGTCTCATTTTCCGAGGAAAAGAGAAGCAAAATTAAGTAAAGTGGGGGGTAGGCGGTTCACTATCTGACGCTACCAAGTCGGTGAAATGCTTTATTTTTCGGGAATAGCACCCATCATGTCAATATATGCATGATTTAAACAAAAGCTTTAAATTCCACTCTTTTGGAGGAATATGAGTCGTTCTCAAATTGACATTTAAGCGGTTTTTTCTAAACCAACTAGACCGGTTTCTGTTCTTGGCTCTATACGGCAGAACGTCATCAGTAGTGGCCTTTTCGCAATGGCGGGATATGTCTTGAGAGTTATAATGCAGCTAAAAGTGCATCTAACAAAATATCGTCGTACCTTTCCTCTGTTTCTTCCGACTCCTGGTCAGGAAGAAACCGTGATTTAACAAGCAAATCTTTTAGATTTGGTGCCCTTTTGTAGGCGATAATCGGATGATCGGGAAACAGGCGGGTGAGTTGCGGGTCACCTGCAATTAGATTCCAATGCTTTATTAAAGCTTGCTTTAGGTGCCCTGTTTTGATGTGTGGGGTGAAGGTTGTTTTGAAAACGAGTGGTGGCGCTGTTTCATTTTTCTCAAGCGTGAGGAGGTTCGCTCTTTGTTTATAGTCAATGCCGTTAATGGCTGAGGCAATCTCTTCAGGCAAATAGTTTCTAGTGAGAAGCTTCTCTATAAATGAGTTTCTTTTCTCTAGGAAATCGGTTTCGTTGCTGCATAATCTAGCATATCTTAGCACTTCGCCTTTTATAAAGCCTTTGAATGTGGCAAGTGGGTGTGCTGAGTTACGATCGAGGTATTGAAAAGTTTCAGTCGGCTTGGTGTAGACTTTAGTGTCGAGGAAGCCGCTTGACTGAAATTTTTCACCTTTAAAGACTTTAAGGTCTAGGTAAGTAACCTCGGTATCAGAGATTTCCATAGTGAATTTTAGAGAAGAATGAATTTTATTCATTTTAGCCACTAAACTCGAAAGTTCTAAGGCCGTTCCGTTGTAGAGTAATAAAATGTCATCCCTGTAGCGAAGCC
This sequence comes from Holothuria scabra, assembly GCA_037179385.1. NCBI lineage: Eukaryota > Metazoa > Echinodermata > Holothuroidea > Aspidochirotida > Holothuriidae > Holothuria > Holothuria scabra. The sequence continues at coordinate 28,331 of JBANLX010000024.1, forward strand.
ATTTGATTATGTTGGAATCTGTCGGTATAATTTTATTTTCAAGTCTATGCATGACAATATCGCAGATTTCCGGCGAGGATTGGCTACCCATAGCGCATCCAAATCTTTGTAAGAAAAGTTGGCCATTAAACTCCAAACAATTCCTTTGGAGGATGAGTTTAATGAGATTGCGGAGGGACCTAGGGGATATCGGTTTGATCCCGTATGTGTTTTTAGGTGCCTTTCCGAAAGCTTCATAGGATGCATTCAAGGCCTCCTCTTGGGGAGTATTGGTGTACATGGATACCACGTCAAGCGTTGCAAGTAAAACCTTTTTCGGTAGGGGGGTTGTTCCCAAAATTTCTAAAATATGATTAGTGTCTTTGACATAAGTACTCTGTTGCGTGACAATGGGAAGCAAGAAGTAATCCACGAATTCCGATATTTTTTCGGTGGGAGATCCGTTACCGCTAATTATTGGTCTTCCGGCAAATTTTGAATTAGCCGGCGGTGCTTTGTGAATTTTAGGTAGCACGTACATGACCGGGGTTCGGATTTTGTGGTTATGTGGATTGAGATACTTGAATGTTTGCTCGTCAATTTCATCTCTGTGAAACATATCTTGAAGAGTTTTATGGACCATTTTTACAGTCTCGTGAGTTATGTCACTCGGGATTTGTTCGTAATGATGACTTTTTAATTGCCTTTCAACTTCGGCTTTGTAGTCTGAACGGTTGAGAATAGCAATGCCTCTGCCTTTATCAAATGGCTTGACAATAAGGGAACGGTCGTTCCGAATTGCTTTTAGTGCATAGATTTCCGCTTTTTTTATATTGCTTTTAGCATTGCGGATTCGGAGGTTTGCTATTTCAGTTAGAGTCGCTTCAAGATAGTCTTCAAGACGGTTACTATATACGGGTTTGGGCATCCAGGTTGATGGTAAACGGAACTTTGAGAAAAACCCTCGTTCTTTGTCTTGAAAAAAGTAGCAGAGTCTCATTTTGCGTTTAAGGTCTTTCATTGACTTGAGCAAACTGCTACGTTTGGGCTTTTCTGGCGTTGTTATGAACTTTAAACCTTTTCCCAAGGCAACTATTTGAATATTAGACAGAGGTTTGTCGGAAAGGTTTTTAACGTATTTATGGAGTGCTTTTGCTTCGTCTAGAAGGGCTTGGGGTTTTATTTGGCTACGTGTAGCCGAGTATTCCCTTTGGCGTGTATGAGATCTTTGCCTGCTTTTAGTAGCTTTTAACGATCGGTTAAATTTGCGCTTTTTATTTTGCGTGGGTTCGGGAGTGACAGAGGTAAGCTCTGACTTAGAAGAAAACACAGAACACTTTTTAAGCATGTTTGACAGAGAGAGGAGCCCACTCTTTCTGGAGGCCCTGAAAAGAGCCGTTTGATTTTTAAATCCTTCTCAACGTCGGTACGGGTGTTTTCTCGGGGCTTTCTTATGCCGTATTCTGTCCTCTTCCTTTCTTGCCGACGATCGAAGTAGCTTTTCTAGGAGCTGTTTTGCTGCCTCTCCTTCTGCTGTTGTCTCAAGTTCTGATTTCGCCCTCTCTTCCTTTTCAAGGAAACGTTGTTTTTGCCTTTTTGCTTGGCGGGATAGCTCCTCGCGCCAGACTTTGCAAAATCCCCGCCCCGCTCGGAGGACTGCCGAGTCCCAAGACTCGCTGAAATCCTGAGAGCAGTTTAGTGACTTTGGTAATCTGGGAGGGTTTCTGTGAACCTGGAGGTAGTGTGGGACGGTTCTCTTTTCGAGATGTAAGTCCAGAGATTTTATCTCCAACGTAAGGGCGATGGTGGCGGCTTGAAGTTGTCCAAGGCTTTCTGCGTGCTGTCGAACTTTCTTGTAGATTTCTTCTTTTAGAAGAATTTTATCCTTTTTCGGAGATGGGTTCTCTGTTCATAAGTTATTTTCTCTTCTTCAGAGTCTGTGGAGTTTGGTGGTGAAGCTGGAATATCCGGGACGAGATCCATACTAGTCCTATGACAAAAACCGGTTTATTCACAGCTTATATGAGCATTTTCGGACGTGACAGAAAAATCCCCGGATTCTGACAGCCAATTGGACAACGGCGTTAGGCCAAATGGGTATGCAAAGATCACAAACACATTCGTTCTAGTTTGCAAATCTTACCGACTATTTTCAAGTGTTTAAAGTCCCGCTTTTGTGGGACGAAAGGATGTACAGTATTTCCTTTCGGTATACGTCAGAGATTCCGTTCGGAATTCTCAGTGCATCTAACCTACGTCTCATTTTCCGAGGAAAAGAGAAGCAAAATTAAGTAAAGTGGCGGGTAGGCGGTTCACTATCTGACGCTACCAAGTCGGTGAAATGCTTTATTTTTCGGGAATAGCACCCATCATGTCAATATATGCATGATTTAAACAAAAGCTTTAAATTCCACTCTTTTGGAGGAATATGAGTCGCTCTCAAAATGACATTTAAGCTTTTCTTTTTAGCTTTTACAAACCCACTAGACCGGTTTCTGTTCTTGGCTCTGTTCGGCAGATCGTCATCAGTAGTGGTATTTTCGCATTGGCGGATTTTGTCCTGATAGTTATAATGCAGCTAAAAGGGCATCTAACAAAATACCGTCATACCTTTCCTCTGTTTTTACCGACCACTGATCTGGGGGAACCGCGTTTTAACAAGAAAATCTTTTAGATTTAATGTACTCTTAAAAAGAGTAATGGGATGAACGGAAAACAGGAGTGTAAGTTGCGGGTCACCTGCAATAATATTCCAATGATTTGTTAATGCTTGCTTCAGGTGCCCGGTTTTGATGTGCTGGATGGGGGTTGTTTTGAAAACGAGTGGTGGCGCTGTTGCGTTATTCTCAAGCGTGAGGAGGTTCGCTCTTTGTTTATAGTCAATGCCGTTAATGGCTGAGGCAATCTCTTCAGGCAAATAGTTTCTAGTGAGAAGCTTCTCTATAAATGAGTTTCTTTTCTCTAGGAAATCGGTTTCGTTGCTGCATAATCTAGCATATCTTAGCACTTCGCCTTTTATAAAGCCTTTGAATGTGGCAAGTGGGTGTGCTGAGTTACGATCGAGGTATTGAAAAGTTTCAGTCGGCTTGGTGTAGACTTTAGTGTCGAGGAAGCCGCTTGACTGAAATTTTTCACCTTTAAAGACTTTAAGGTCTAGGTAAGTAACCTCGGTATCAGAGATTTCCATAGTGAATTTTAGAGAAGAATGAATTTTATTCATTTTAGCCACTAAACTCGAAAGTTCTAAGGCCGTTCCGTTGTAGAGTAATAAAATGTCATCCCTGTAGCGAAGCCATTTGATTATGTTGGAATCTGTCGGTATAATTTTATTTTCAAGTCTATGCATGACAATATCGCAGATTTCCGGCGAGGATTGGCTACCCATGGCGCATCCAATTTTTTGTAAGAAAAATTGGCCATTAAACTCAAAACAATTCCTTTCGAGGATGAGTTTAATGAGATTGCGGAGGGACATAGGGGATATCGGTTTGATCCCGTATGTGTTTTTAGGTGCCTTTCCGAAAGCTTCATAGGATGCATTCAAGGCCTCCTCTTGGGGAGTATTGGTGTACATGGATACCACGTCAAGCGTTGCAAGTAAAACCTTTTTCGGTAGGGGGGTTGTTCCCAAAATTTCTAAAATATGATTAGTGTCTTTGACATAAGTACTCTGTTGCGTGACAATGGGAAGCAAGAAGTAATCCACGAATTCCGATATTTTTTCGGTGGGAGATCCGTTACCGCTAATTATTGGTCTTCCGGCAAATTTTGAATTAGCCGGCGGTGCTTTGTGAATTTTAGGTAGCACGTACATGACCGGGGTTCGGATTTTGTGGTTATGTGGATTGAGATACTTGAATGTTTGCTCGTCAATTTCATCTCTGTGAAACATATCTTGAAGAGTTTTATGGACCATTTTTACAGTCTCGTGAGTTATGTCACTCGGGATTTGTTCGTAATGATGACTTTTTAATTGCCTTTCAACTTCGGCTTTGTAGTCTGAACGGTTGAGAATAGCAATGCCTCTGCCTTTATCAAATGGCTTGACAATAAGGGAACGGTCGTTCCGAATTGCTTTTAGTGCATAGATTTCCGCTTTTTTTATATTGCTTTTAGCATTGCGGATTCGGAGGTTTGCTATTTCAGTTAGAGTCGCTTCAAGATAGTCTTCAAGACGGTTACTATATACGGGTTTGGGCATCCAGGTTGATGGTAAACGGAACTTTGAGAAAAACCCTCGTTCTTTGTCTTGAAAAAAGTAGCAGAGTCTCATTTTGCGTTTAAGGTCTTTCATTGACTTGAGCAAACTGCTACGTTTGGGCTTTTCTGGCGTTGTTATGAACTTTAAACCTTTTCCCAAGGCAACTATTTGAATATTAGACAGAGGTTTGTCGGAAAGGTTTTTAACGTATTTATGGAGTGCTTTTGCTTCGTTTAGAAGGGCTTGGGTTTTTATTTGGCTACGTGTAGCCGAGTATTCCCTTTGGCGTGTATGAGATCTTTGCCTGCTTTTAGTAGCTTTTAACGATCGGTTAAATTTGCGCTTTTTATTTTGCGTGGGTTCGGGAGTGACAGAGGTAAGCTCTGACTTAGAAGAAAACACAGAACACTTTTTAAGCATGTTTGACAGAGGAAGGAGCCCACTCTTTCTGGAGGACTTGGTGGCCCTAAAAAGAGCCGTTTGATTTTTAAATCCTTCTCAACGTCGGTACGGGTGTTTTCTCGGGGCTTTCTTATGCCGTATTCTGTCCTCTTCCTTTCTTGCCGACGATCGAAGTAGCTTTTCTAGGAGCTGTTTTGCTGCCTCTCCTTCTGCTGTTGTCTCAAGTTCTGATTTCGCCCTCTCTTCCTTTTCAAGGAAACGTTGTTTTTGCCTTTTTGCTTGGCGGGATAGCTCCTCGCGCCAGACTTTGCAAAATCCCCGCCCCGCTCGGAGGACTGCCGAGTCCCAAGACTCGCTGAAATCCTGAGAGCAGTTTAGTGACTTTGGTAATCTGGGAGGGTTTCTGTGAACCTGGAGGTAGTGTGGGACGGTTCTCTTTTCGAGATGTAAGTCCAGAGATTTTATCTCCAACGTAAGGGCGATGGTGGCGGCTTGAAGTTGTCCAAGGCTTTCTGCGTGCTGTCGAACTTTCTTGTAGATTTCTTCTTTTAGAAGAATTCTGTCCTTTTTCGGAGGTGGGGTTCTCTGTCCACAAGTTATTTTCTCTTCTTCAGAGTCTGTGGAGTTTGCTGGTGAGGCTGGAATATCTGGGATGAGATCCATTCTAGTTTATGTCAGAGCCCAGTTTATTCACAGCTTATATGAGCATTTCCGGACGTGAAAGAGAAATCCCTGGATTCTGACAGCTGATTGGACAATGGCTTTAGGCCAAATCGGTGTGCAAAGATCATGTACACATTCGTTCTAGTTTGCAAATCTTACCGACTATTTTCAAGTGTTTAGAGTCCCGCTTTTGTGGGACGAAAGGATGTACGAGTATTTCCTTTCGGTATACGTCAGAGATTCCGTTCGGAATTCTCAGTGCATCTAACCTACGTCTCATTTTCCGAGGAAAAGAGAAGCAAAATTAAGTAAAGTGGGGGGTAGGCGGTTCACTATCTGACGCTACCAAGTCGGTGAAATGCTTTATTTTTCGGGAATAGCACCCATCATGTCAATATATGCATGATTTAAACAAAAGCTTTAAATTCCACTCTTTTGGAGGAATATGAGTCGTTCTCAAATTGACATTTAAGCGGTTTTTTCTAAACCAACTAGACCGGTTTCTGTTCTTGGCTCTATACGGCAGAACGTCATCAGTAGTGGCCTTTTTCGCAATGGCGGGATATGTCTTGAGAGTTATAATGCAGCTAAAAGTGCATCTAACAAAATATCGTCGTACCTTTCCTCTGTTTCTTCCGACTCCTGGTCAGGGGGAAACCGTGATTTAACAAGCAAATCTTTTAGATTTGGTGCCCTTTTGTAGGCGATAATCGGATGATCGGGAAACAGGCGGGTGAGTTGCGGGTCACCTGCAATTAGATTCCAATGCTTTATTAAAGCTTGCTTTAGGTGCCCTGTTTTGATGTGTGGGGTGAAGGTTGTTTTGAAAACGAGTGGTGGCGCTGTTTCATTTTTCTCAAGCGTGAGGAGGTTCGCTCTTTGTTTATAGTCAATGCCGTTAATGGCTGAGGCAATCTCTTCAGGCAAATAGTTTCTAGTGAGAAGCTTCTCTATAAATGAGTTTCTTTTCTCTAGGAAATCGGTTTCGTTGCTGCATAATCTAGCATATCTTAGCACTTCGCCTTTTATAAAGCCTTTGAATGTGGCAAGTGGGTGTGCTGAGTTACGATCGAGGTATTGAAAAGTTTCAGTCGGCTTGGTGTAGACTTTAGTGTCGAGGAAGCCGCTTGACTGAAATTTTTCACCTTTAAAGACTTTAAGGTCTAGGTAAGTAACCTCGGTATCAGAGATTTCCATAGTGAATTTTAGAGAAGAATGAATTTTATTCATTTTAGCCACTAAACTCGAAAGTTCTAAGGCCGTTCCGTTGTAGAGTAATAAAATGTCATCCCTGTAGCGAAGCCATTTGATTATGTTGGAATCTGTCGGTATAATTTTATTTTCAAGTCTATGCATGACAATATCGCAGATTTCCGGCGAGGATTGGCTACCCATGGCGCATCCAATTTTTTGTAAGAAAATTGGCCATTAAACTCAAAACAATTCCTTTCGAGGATGAGTTTAATGAGATTGCGGAGGGACATAGGGGATATCGGTTTGATCCCGTATGTGTTTTTAGGTGCCTTTCCGAAAGCTTCATAGGATGCATTCAAGGCCTCCTCTTGGGGAGTATTGGTGTACATGGATACCACGTCAAGCGTTGCAAGTAAAACCTTTTTCGGTAGGGGGGTTGTTCCCAAAATTTCTAAAATATGATTAGTGTCTTTGACATAAGTACTCTGTTGCGTGACAATGGGAAGCAAGAAGTAATCCACGAATTCCGATATTTTTTCGGTGGGAGATCCGTTACCGCTAATTATTGGTCTTCCGGCAAATTTTGAATTAGCCGGCGGTGCTTTGTGAATTTTAGGTAGCACGTACATGACCGGGGTTCGGATTTTGTGGTTATGTGGATTGAGATACTTGAATGTTTGCTCGTCAATTTCATCTCTGTGAAACATATCTTGAAGAGTTTTATGGACCATTTTTACAGTCTCGTGAGTTATGTCACTCGGGATTTGTTCGTAATGATGACTTTTTAATTGCCTTTCAACTTCGGCTTTGTAGTCTGAACGGTTGAGAATAGCAATGCCTCTGCCTTTATCAAATGGCTTGACAATAAGGGAACGGTCGTTCCGAATTGCTTTTAGTGCATAGATTTCCGCTTTTTTTATATTGCTTTTAGCATTGCGGATTCGGAGGTTTGCTATTTCAGTTAGAGTCGCTTCAAGATAGTCTTCAAGACGGTTACTATATACGGGTTTGGGCATCCAGGTTGATGGTAAACGGAACTTTGAGAAAAACCCTCGTTCTTTGTCTTGAAAAAAGTAGCAGAGTCTCATTTTGCGTTTAAGGTCTTTCATTGACTTGAGCAAACTGCTACGTTTGGGCTTTTCTGGCGTTGTTATGAACTTTAAACCTTTTCCCAAGGCAACTATTTGAATATTAGACAGAGGTTTGTCGGAAAGGTTTTTAACGTATTTATGGAGTGCTTTTGCTTCGTTTAGAAGGGCTTGGGTTTTTATTTGGCTACGTGTAGCCGAGTATTCCCTTTGGCGTGTATGAGATCTTTGCCTGCTTTTAGTAGCTTTTAACGATCGGTTAAATTTGCGCTTTTTATTTTGCGTGGGTTCGGGAGTGACAGAGGTAAGCTCTGACTTAGAAGAAAACACAGAACACTTTTTAAGCATGTTTGACAGAGGAAGGAGCCCACTCTTTCTGGAGGACTTGGTGGCCCTAAAAAGAGCCGTTTGATTTTTAAATCCTTCTCAACGTCGGTACGGGTGTTTTCTCGGGGCTTTCTTATGCCGTATTCTGTCCTCTTCCTTTCTTGCCGACGATCGAAGTAGCTTTTCTAGGAGCTGTTTTGCTGCCTCTCCTTCTGCTGTTGTCTCAAGTTCTGATTTCGCCCTCTCTTCCTTTTCAAGGAAACGTTGTTTTTGCCTTTTTGCTTGGCGGGATAGCTCCTCGCGCCAGACTTTGCAAAATCCCCGCCCCGCTCGGAGGACTGCCGAGTCCCAAGACTCGCTGAAATCCTGAGAGCAGTTTAGTGACTTTGGTAATCTGGGAGGGTTTCTGTGAACCTGGAGGTAGTGTGGGACGGTTCTCTTTTCGAGATGTAAGTCCAGAGATTTTATCTCCAACGTAAGGGCGATGGTGGCGGCTTGAAGTTGTCCAAGGCTTTCTGCGTGCTGTCGAACTTTCTTGTAGATTTCTTCTTTTAGAAGAATTCTGTCCTTTTCGGAGGTGGGGTTCTCTGTCCACAAGTTATTTTCTCTTCTTCAGAGTCTGTGGAGTTTGCTGGTGAGGCTGGAATATCTGGGATGAGATCCATTCTAGTTTATGTCAGAGCCCAGTTTATTCACAGCTTATATGAGCATTTCCGGACGTGAAAGAGAAATCCCTGGATTCTGACAGCTGATTGGACAATGGCTTTAGGCCAAATCGGTGTGCAAAGATCATGTACACATTCGTTCTAGTTTGCAAATCTTACCGACTATTTTCAAGTGTTTAGAGTCCCGCTTTTGTGGGACGAAAGGATGTACGAGTATTTCCTTTCGGTATACGTCAGAGATTCCGTTCGGAATTCTCAGTGCATCTAACCTACGTCTCATTTTCCGAGGAAAAGAGAAGCAAAATTAAGTAAAGTGGGGGGTAGGCGGTTCACTATCTGACGCTACCAAGTCGGTGAAATGCTTTATTTTTCGGGAATAGCACCCATCATGTCAATATATGCATGATTTAAACAAAAGCTTTAAATTCCACTCTTTTGGAGGAATATGAGTCGTTCTCAAATTGACATTTAAGCGGTTTTTTCTAAACCAACTAGACCGGTTTCTGTTCTTGGCTCTATACGGCAGAACGTCATCAGTAGTGGCCTTTTCGCAATGGCGGGATATGTCTTGAGAGTTATAATGCAGCTAAAAGTGCATCTAACAAAATATCGTCGTACCTTTCCTCTGTTTCTTCCGACTCCTGGTCAGGGGGAAACCGTGATTTAACAAGCAAATCTTTTAGATTTGGTGCCCTTGGCGATAATCGGATGATCGGGAAACAGGCGGGTAAGTTGCGGGTCACCTGCAATTAGATTCCAATGCTTTATTAAAGCTTGCTTTAGGTGCCCTGTTTTGATGTGTGGGGTGAAGGTTGTTTTGAAAACGAGTGGTGGCGCTGTTTCATTTTTCTCAAGCGTGAGGAGGTTCGCTCTTTGTTTATAGTCAATGCCGTTAATGGCTGAGGCAATCTCTTCAGGCAAATAGTTTCTAGTGAGAAGCTTCTCTATAAATGAGTTTCTTTTCTCTAGGAAATCGGTTTCGTTGCTGCATAATCTAGCATATCTTAGCACTTCGCCTTTTATAAAGCCTTTGAATGTGGCAAGTGGGTGTGCTGAGTTACGATCGAGGTATTGAAAAGTTTCAGTCGGCTTGGTGTAGACTTTAGTGTCGAGGAAGCCGCTTGACTGAAATTTTTCACCTTTAAAGACTTTAAGGTCTAGGTAAGTAACCTCGGTATCAGAGATTTCCATAGTGAATTTTAGAGAAGAATGAATTTTATTCATTTTAGCCACTAAACTCGAAAGTTCTAAGGCCGTTCCGTTGTAGAGTAATAAAATGTCATCCCTGTAGCGAAGCCATTTGATTATGTTGGAATCTGTCGGTATAATTTTATTTTCAAGTCTATGCATGACAATATCGCAGATTTCCGGCGAGGATTGGCTACCCATGGCGCATCCAATTTTTTGTAAGAAAAATTGGCCTTTAAACTCAAAACAATTCCTTTCGAGGATGAGTTTAATGAGATTGCGGAGGGACATAGGGGATATCGGTTTGATCCCGTATGTGTTTTTACATACATAGTCGGTAAGATTTGCAAACTAGAACGAATGTATATGTGATATCTGCACAACCAGTTGGCCTAAAGCCATTGTCCAATCAGCTATCAGAATCAGGGATTTTTCTTTCACGTCCGGAGAGGCGTATATAAGCTGTGAATAAACCGTGCTCTGGCATAGAACCAGAAAAAATCTCATCCCGGACACAACAGCTCTATCAACGAACTCCACAGACTCTGAAGAAGAGAAAATAACTTGTGGAATAAATCCCCCGACAAAATGAGATATTTCTTCTAAAAGAAGATAAAAACAGCTCTCTAAAAATCTTGGACAATCTCGGGCAAATAAAAGCCCCTACGATCGCTAATAGGGAATGACAGACCATGGCAAAAAAGCCTCAAAAACTTTGTCTCTGTCATCCCAACCTTTGGCAAAATAAAAAGCTCAAAAACATTAATTGATCGTTTAAAGCTACAAAAAGCAGCAGTGACTTCACATACATTTTAAGGGAATATCCGGCTACACGTAGCCTTTCAAAGCCCTAGCTCTTCGGAACGAAGCAAAAGCACTCCATAAATACGTTTTAACCTTTCCGACAAACCTCTGTCACAAGTTGCACTGGGAAAAGGTTGAAAAGTTCATAAACACGCCACAGAAGCCTGAACGTAGCAATCTACTCATCCGTCAATGAAAGACCTGATACGCGAATTGAGACTGCTTCACTTTTCAAAACAAAGACTAAAAAGCAAGGGCTTTTCTCTATGTTCCTTTTAGGAGCGGCGCCTGAACTTTCGAGTAAAGTGGTTAATAATGAATAAAATTCATTTTTCTCTGTAATAAACAAAGCCGGGATCTCTGAAATTGAGGTAACCTACCCAGATTATAATATCTACTAAAAGGCGAAAGTTTCGACCAAGCGGCCTCCGTGACACTAAAGTCAATACCGTGTGCTCACTGAAACTTTTCATTATACCTCGATCAATACTCCGAGTCTGCATACCCACATGCCATATTCAAAGGCTTCATGAAAAGGGATTTGCGTAAATACGCTAAACTATATGCAGCACCGAAATCGATTTCCTGGAAAAAGGGAACTCCCTTACTGAGAAACCTTTCACGAGAAAATATACCGGTCTGAAGAGATCGCCTCTGCAGCCACTAACGGCATTGCCTCTTAACAAAGGGCGCACCTCTTCAATTTGAAAAAAATTAAAAGACTACCACGACTCGTCTTCAAAACAACCTTCATCCAAATATGGCACCTAAAAGCGAGCTTAAATAAGCACTGAGTTCTAACCGCATGGTGACCAGCAACTACACCGTCTGTCTCCCGATTATCCAACTGTCAATGAAATGGCACCAAATCTGAAAGATTTGCTATCTTTATAAAGGGTCCCCCAGACCCGGAGTCGGGAGAAACAGAGGAAAGGTACAACGATATTTTGTTAGATGCGCTCTTAGCTGCATTACTAACTCTCATGACAAATCCCGCCACTGCGAAAAGGCCACTACTGATGACGTTCTGCCGTATAGAGCCAAGAACAGAAACCGGTCTAGTTGGTTTATAAAAAACCGCTAAAATGTCAATTTGAGAACGACTCATATTCCTCCAAAAGAGTGGACCTTAAAGCTTTTGCTTAAATCATGCATACATTGACATGATGGGTGCTATTCCCGAAAAATAAAGCATTTCACCGACTTGGTAACGTCAGATAGTGAACCGCCTACCCCCCACTTCACTTTATTATGCTTCTTCCTCGGAAAATGAGACGTAGGTTAGATGCACTGAGAATTCCGAATGGAATCTCTGACGTATACCGAAAGGAAATACTCGTACATCCTTTCGTCCCACAAAAGCGGGACTTTAAACACTTGAAAATAGTCGGTAAGATTTGCAAACTAGAACGAATGTATATGTGATATCTGCACAACCAGTTGGCCTAAAGCCATTGTCCAATCAGCTATCAGAATCAGGGATTTTTCTTTCACGTCCGGAGAGGCGTATATAAGCTGTGAATAAACCGTGCTCTGGCATAGAACCAGAAAAATCTCATCCCGGACACAACAGCTCTATCAACGAACTCCACAGACTCTGAAGAAGAGAAAATAACTTGTGGAATAAATCCCCCGACAAAATGAGATATTTCTTCTAAAAGAAGATAAAAACAGCTCTCTAAAAGTCTTGGAAAATCTCGGGCAAATAAAAGCCCCTACGATCGCTAATAGGGAATGACAGACCATGGCAAAAAAGCCTCAAAAACTTTGTCTCTGTCATCCCAACCTTTGGCAAAATAAAAAGCTCAAAAACATTAATTGATCGTTTAAAGCTACAAAAAGCAGCAGTGACTTCACATACATTTTAAGGGAATATCCGGCTACACGTAGCCTTTCAAAGCCCTAGCTCTTCGGAACGAAGCAAAAGCACTCCATAAATACGTTTTAACCTTTCCGACAAACCTCTGTCACAAGTTGCACTGGGAAAAGGTTGAAAAGTTCATAAACACGCCACAGAAGCCTGAACGTAGCAATCTACTCATCCGTCAATGAAAGACCTGATACGCGAATTGAGACTGCTTCACTTTTCAAAACAAAGACTAAAAAGCAAGGGCTTTTCTCTATGTTCCTTTTAGGAGCGGCGCCTGAACTTTCGAGTAAAGTGGTTAATAATGAATAAAATTCATTTTTCTCTGTAATAAACAAAGCCGGGATCTCTGAAATTGAGGTAACCTACCCAGATTATAATATCTACTAAAAGGCGAAAGTTTCGACCAAGCGGCCTCCGTGACACTAAAGTCAATACCGTGTGCTCACTGAAACTTTTCATTATACCTCGATCAATACTCCGAGTCTGCATACCCACATGCCATATTCAAAGGCTTCATGAAAAGGGATTTGCGTAAATACGCTAAACTATATGCAGCACCGAAATCGATTTCCTGGAAAAAGGGAACTCCCTTACTGAGAAACCTTTCACGAGAAAATATACCGGTCTGAAGAGATCGCCTCTGCAGCCACTAACGGCATTGCCTCTTAACAAAGGGCGCACCTCTTCAATTTGAAAAAAATTAAAAGACTACCACGACTCGTCTTCAAAACAACCTTCATCCAAATATGGCACCTAAAAGCGAGCTTAAATAAGCACTGAGTTCTAACCGCATGGTGACCAGCAACTACACCGTCTGTCTCCCGATTATCCAACTGTCAATGAAATGGCACCAAATCTGAAAGATTTGCTATCTTTATAAAGGGTCCCCCAGACCCGGAGTCGGGAGAAACAGAGGAAAGGTACAACGATATTTTGTTAGATGCGCTCTTAGCTGCATTACTAACTCTCATGACAAATCCCGCCACTGCGAAAAGGCCACTACTGATGACGTTCTGCCGTATAGAGCCAAGAACAGAAACCGGTCTAGTTGGTTTATAAAAAACCGCTAAAATGTCAATTTGAGAACGACTCATATTCCTCCAAAAGAGTGGACCTTAAAGCTTTTGCTTAAATCATGCATACATTGACATGATGGGTGCTATTCCCGAAAAATAAAGCATTTCACCGACTTGGTAACGTCAGATAGTGAACCGCCTACCCCCCACTTCACTTTATTATGCTTCTCTTTTCCTCGGAAAATGAGACGTAGGTTAGATGCACTGAGAATTCCGAATGGAATCTCTGACGTATACCGAAAGGAAATACTCGTACATCCTTTCGTCCCACAAAAGCGGGACTTTAAACACTTGAAAATAGTCGGTAAGATTTGCAAACTAGAACGAATGTATATGTGATATCTGCACAACCAGTTGGCCTAAAGCCATTGTCCAATCAGCTATCAGAATCAGGGATTTTTCTTTCACGTCCGGAGAGGCGTATATAAGCTGTGAATAAACCGTGCTCTGGCATAGAACCAGAAAAAATCTCATCCCGGACACAACAGCTCTATCAACGAACTCCACAGACTCTGAAGAAGAGAAAATAACTTGTGGAATAAATCCCCCGACAAAATGAGATATTTCTTCTAAAAGAAGATAAAAACAGCTCTCTAAAAGTCTTGGACAATCTCGGGCAAATAAAAGCCCCTACGATCGCTAATAGGGAATGACAGACCATGGCAAAAAAAGCCTCAAAAACTTTGTCTCTGTCATCCCAACCTTTGGCAAAATAAAAAGCTCAAAAACATTAATTGATCGTTTAAAGCTACAAAAAGCAGCAGTGACTTCACATACATTTTAAGGGAATATCCGGCTACACGTAGCCTTTCAAAGCCCTAGCTCTTCGGAACGAAGCAAAAGCACTCCATAAATACGTTTTAACCTTTCCGACAAACCTCTGTCACAAGTTGCACTGGGAAAAGGTTGAAAAGTTCATAAACACGCCACAGAAGCCTGAACGTAGCAATCTACTCATCCGTCAATGAAAGACCTGATACGCGAATTGAGACTGCTTCACTTTTCAAAACAAAGACTAAAAGCAAGGGCTTTTCTCTATGTTCCTTTTAGGAGCGGCGCCTGAACTTTCGAGTAAAGTGGTTAATAATGAATAAAATTCATTTTTCTCTGTAATAAACAAAGCCGGGATCTCTGAAATTGAGGTAACCTACCCAGATTATAATATCTACTAAAAGGCGAAAGTTTCGACCAAGCGGCCTCCGTGACACTAAAGTCAATACCGTGTGCTCACTGAAACTTTTCATTATACCTCGATCAATACTCCGAGTCTGCATACCCACATGCCATATTCAAAGGCTTCATGAAAAGGGATTTGCGTAAATACGCTAAACTATATGCAGCACCGAAATCGATTTCCTGGAAAAAGGGAACTCCCTTACTGAGAAACCTTTCACGAGAAAATATACCGGTCTGAAGAGATCGCCTCTGCAGCCACTAACGGCATTGCCTCTTAACAAAGGGCGCACCTCTTCAATTTGAAAAAAATTAAAAGACTACCACGACTCGTCTTCAAAACAACCTTCATCCAAATATGGCACCTAAAAGCGAGCTTAAATAAGCACTGAGTTCTAACCGCATGGTGACCAGCAACTACACCGTCTGTCTCCCGATTATCCAACTGTCAATGAAATGGCACCAAATCTGAAAGATTTGCTATCTTTATAAAGGGTCCCCCAGACCCGGAGTCGGGAGAAACAGAGGAAAGGTACAACGATATTTTGTTAGATGCGCTCTTAGCTGCATTACTAACTCTCATGACAAATCCCGCCACTGCGAAAAGGCCACTACTGATGACGTTCTGCCGTATAGAGCCAAGAACAGAAACCGGTCTAGTTGGTTTATAAAAACCGCTAAAATGTCAATTTGAGAACGACTCATATTCCTCCAAAAGAGTGGACCTTAAAGCTTTTGCTTAAATCATGCATACATTGACATGATGGGTGCTATTCCCGAAAAATAAAGCATTTCACCGACTTGGTAACGTCAGATAGTGAACCGCCTACCCCCCACTTCACTTTATTATGCTTCTCTTTTCCTCGGAAAATGAGACGTAGGTTAGATGCACTGAGAATTCCGAATGGAATCTCTGACGTATACCGAAAGGAAATACTCGTACATCCTTTCGTCCCACAAAAGCGGGACTTTAAACACTTGAAAATAGTCGGTAAGATTTGCAAACTAGAACGAATGTATATGTGATATCTGCACAACCAGTTGGCCTAAAGCCATTGTCCAATCAGCTATCAGAATCAGGGATTTTTCTTTCACGTCCGGAGAGGCGTATATAAGCTGTGAATAAACCGTGCTCTGGCATAGAACCAGAAAAGATCTCATCCCGGATACAACAGCTCTATCAACGAACTCCACAGACTCTGAAGAAGAGAAAATAACTTGTGGAATAAATCCCCCGACAAAATGAGATATTTCTTCTAAAAGAAGATAAAAACAGCTCTCTAAAGTCTTGGACAATCTCGGGCAAATAAAAGCCCCTACGATCGCTAATAGGGAATGACAGACCATGGCAAAAAGCCTCAAAAACTTTGTCTCTGTCATCCCAACCTTTGGCAAAATAAAAAGCTCAAAAACATTAATTGATCGTTTAAAGCTACAAAAAGCAGCAGTGACTTCACATACATTTTAAGGGAATATCCGGCTACACGTAGCCTTTCAAAGCCCTAGCTCTTCGGAACGAAGCAAAAGCACTCCATAAATACGTTTTAACCTTTCCGACAAACCTCTGTCACAAGTTGCACTGGGAAAAGGTTGAAAAGTTCATAAACACGCCACAGAAGCCTGAACGTAGCAATCTACTCATCCGTCAATGAAAGACCTGATACGCGAATTGAGACTGCTTCACTTTTCAAAACAAAGACTAAAAAGCAAGGGCTTTTCTCTATGTTCCTTTTAGGAGCGGCGCCTGAACTTTCGAGTAAAGTGGTTAATAATGAATAAAATTCATTTTTCTCTGTAATAAACAAAGCCGGGATCTCTGAAATTGAGGTAACCTACCCAGATTATAATATCTACTAAAAGGCGAAAGTTTCGACCAAGCGGCCTCCGTGACACTAAAGTCAATACCGTGTGCTCACTGAAACTTTTCATTATACCTCGATCAATACTCCGAGTCTGCATACCCACATGCCATATTCAAAGGCTTCATGAAAAGGGATTTGCGTAAATACGCTAAACTATATGCAGCACCGAAATCGATTTCCTGGAAAAAGGGAACTCCCTTACTGAGAAACCTTTCACGAGAAAATATACCGGTCTGAAGAGATCGCCTCTGCAGCCACTAACGGCATTGCCTCTTAACAAAGGGCGCACCTCTTCAATTTGAAAAAAATTAAAAGACTACCACGACTCGTCTTCAAAACAACCTTCATCCAAATATGGCACCTAAAAGCGAGCTTAAATAAGCACTGAGTTCTAACCGCATGGTGACCAGCAACTACACCGTCTGTCTCCCGATTATCCAACTGTCAATGAAATGGCACCAAATCTGAAAGATTTGCTATCTTTATAAAGGGTCCCCCAGACCCGGAGTCGGGAGAAACAGAGGAAAGGTACAACGATATTTTGTTAGATGCGCTCTTAGCTGCATTACTAACTCTCATGACAAATCCCGCCACTGCGAAAAGGCCACTACTGATGACGTTCTGCCGTATAGAGCCAAGAACAGAAACCGGTCTAGTTGGTTTATAAAAACCGCTAAAATGTCAATTTGAGAACGACTCATATTCCTCCAAAAGAGTGGACCTTAAAGCTTTTGCTTAAATCATGCATACATTGACATGATGGGTGCTATTCCCGAAAAATAAAGCATTTCACCGACTTGGTAACGTCAGATAGTGAACCGCCTACCCCCCACTTCACTTTATTATGCTTCTCTTTTCCTCGGAAAATGAGACGTAGGTTAGATGCACTGAGAATTCCGAATGGAATCTCTGACGTATACCGAAAGGAAATACTCGTACATCCTTTCGTCCCACAAAAGCGGGACTTTAAACACTTGAAAATAGTCGGTAAGATTTGCAAACTAGAACGAATGTATATGTGATATCTGCACAACCAGTTGGCCTAAAGCCATTGTCCAATCAGCTATCAGAATCAGGGATTTTTCTTTCACGTCCGGAGAGGCGTATATAAGCTGTGAATAAACCGTGCTCTGGCATAGAACCAGAAAAAATCTCATCCCGGACACAACAGCTCTATCAACGAACTCCACAGACTCTGAAGAAGAGAAAATAACTTGTGGAATAAATCCCCCGACAAAATGAGATATTTCTTCTAAAAGAAGATAAAAACAGCTCTCTAAAAGTCTTGGACAATCTCGGGCAAATAAAAGCCCCTACGATCGCTAATAGGGAATGACAGACCATGGCAAAAAAAGCCTCAAAAACTTTGTCTCTGTCATCCCAACCTTTGGCAAAATAAAAAGCTCAAAAACATTAATTGATCGTTTAAAGCTACAAAAAGCAGCAGTGACTTCACATACATTTTAAGGGAATATCCGGCTACACGTAGCCTTTCAAAGCCCTAGCTCTTCGGAACGAAGCAAAAGCACTCCATAAATACGTTTTAACCTTTCCGACAAACCTCTGTCACAAGTTGCACTGGGAAAAGGTTGAAAAGTTCATAAACACGCCACAGAAGCCTGAACGTAGCAATCTACTCATCCGTCAATGAAAGACCTGATACGCGAATTGAGACTGCTTCACTTTTCAAAACAAAGACTAAAAAGCAAGGGCTTTTCTCTATGTTCCTTTTAGGAGCGGCGCCTGAACTTTCGAGTAAAGTGGTTAATAATGAATAAAATTCATTTTTCTCTGTAATAAACAAAGCCGGGATCTCTGAAATTGAGGTAACCTACCCAGATTATAATATCTACTAAAAGGCGAAAGTTTCGACCAAGCGGCCTCCGTGACACTAAAGTCAATACCGTGTGCTCACTGAAACTTTTCATTATACCTCGATCAATACTCCGAGTCTGCATACCCACATGCCATATTCAAAGGCTTCATGAAAAGGGATTTGCGTAAATACGCTAAACTATATGCAGCACCGAAATCGATTTCCTGGAAAAAGGGAACTCCCTTACTGAGAAACCTTTCACGAGAAAATATACCGGTCTGAAGAGATCGCCTCTGCAGCCACTAACGGCATTGCCTCTTAACAAAGGGCGCACCTCTTCAATTTGAAAAAAATTAAAAGACTACCACGACTCGTCTTCAAAACAACCTTCATCCAAATATGGCACCTAAAAGCGAGCTTAAATAAGCACTGAGTTCTAACCGCATGGTGACCAGCAACTACACCGTCTGTCTCCCGATTATCCAACTGTCAATGAAATGGCACCAAATCTGAAAGATTTGCTATCTTTATAAAGGGTCCCCCAGACCCGGAGTCGGGAGAAACAGAGGAAAGGTACAACGATATTTTGTTAGATGCGCTCTTAGCTGCATTACTAACTCTCATGACAAATCCCGCCACTGCGAAAAGGCCACTACTGATGACGTTCTGCCGTATAGAGCCAAGAACAGAAACCGGTCTAGTTGGTTTATAAAAAACCGCTAAAATGTCAATTTGAGAACGACTCATATTCCTCCAAAAGAGTGGACCTTAAAGCTTTTGCTTAAATCATGCATACATTGACATGATGGGTGCTATTCCCGAAAAATAAAGCATTTCACCGACTTGGTAACGTCAGATAGTGAACCGCCTACCCCCCACTTCACTTTATTATGCTTCTCTTTTCCTCGGAAAATGAGACGTAGGTTAGATGCACTGAGAATTCCGAATGGAATCTCTGACGTATACCGAAAGGAAATACTCGTGCATCCTTTTGTCCCACAAAAGCGGGACTTTAAACACTTGAAAATAGTCGGTAAGATTTGCAAACTAGAACGAATGTATATGTGATATCTGCACAACCAGTTGGCCTAAAGCCATTGTCCAATCAGCTATCAGAATCAGGGATTTTTCTTTCACGTCCGGAGAGGCGTATATAAGCTGTGAATAAACCGTGCTCTGGCATAGAACCAGAAAAAATCTCATCCCGGACACAACAGCTCTATCAACGAACTCCACAGACTCTGAAGAAGAGAAAATAACTTGTGGAATGAATCCCCGACAAATGAGATATTTCTTCTAAAAGAAGATAAAAACAGCTCTCTAAAAGTCTTGGACAATCTCGGGCAAATAAAAGCCCCTACGATCGCTAATAGGGAATGACAGACCATGGCAAAAAAGCCTCAAAAACTTTGTCTCTGTCATCCCAACCTTTGGCAAAATAAAAAGCTCAAAAACATTAATTGATCGTTTAAAGCTACAAAAAGCAGCAGTGACTTCACATACATTTTAAGGGAATATCCGGCTACACGTAGCCTTTCAAAGCCCTAGCTCTTCGGAACGAAGCAAAAGCACTCCATAAATACGTTTTAACCTTTCCGACAAACCTCTGTCACAAGTTGCACTGGGAAAAGGTTGAAAAGTTCATAAACACGCCACAGAAGCCTGAACGTAGCAATCTACTCATCCGTCAATGAAAGACCTGATACGCGAATTGAGACTGCTTCACTTTTCAAAACAAAGACTAAAAAGCAAGGGCTTTTCTCTATGTTCCTTTTAGGAGCGGCGCCTGAACTTTCGAGTAAAGTGGTTAATAATGAATAAAATTCATGACCCAACAAAACCCAGCCAAACCCACCCAACAAAACCCAACCAAACCCACCCAACAAAGCCCAACGAAACCCAACAAAACCCAGCCAAACCCACCCAAAAAAACCCAACCACACCCACCCAACAAAACCCAACCAAACCCACCCAACAAAACCCAACCAAACACAAGCACCAAAACCCAACGAAACCCAACAAAAATGAAGGAAACCCACCCAACAAAACCCAACCAAACCCACCCAACAAAACCCAACAAAACCCAACCAAACCCACCCAACAAAACCCAACCAAACCCACCCAACAAAACCCAACATAACCCAACCAAACCCACCCAACAAAACCCAACCACACCCACCAAACAAAACCCAACAAAACCCAACCAAACCCACCCAACAAAGCCCAACGAAACCCAACAAAACCCAGCCAAACCCACCCAACAAAACCCAACCACACCCACCCTACAAAACCCAACAAAACCCAACCAAACCCACCCAACAAAACCCAACCAAACCCTCCCAACAAAACCCAACCAAACACACCAACCAAAACCCAACAAAACCCAACCAAACCCACCCAACAAAACCCAACACAACCCAACCAAACCAACCCAACAAAACCCAACAAAACCCAACCAAACCCACCCAACAAAACCCAACGTAACCCAACCAAACCCACGCAACACAACCCAACCAAACCCAACGTAACCCAACCAAACCCATGCAACAAAACCCAACCAAACCCAAGAAAAATTTAGGATACCCACCTTACAAAACCCAACCAAACCCACCCAACAAAACCCAACCAAACCCACCCAACAAAACCCAAATAAACCTACCCAACAAAACCTAACACAACAGAACCAAACCCACCCAACAAAACCCAACCAAACCCACCCAACAAAACCCAACAAAACCCAACCAAACCCACCCAACAAAACCCAATTAAACCCACCCAACAAAACCCAACCAAACACACCCACCAAAACCCAACGAAACCCAACAAAAATCAAGGAAACCCACCCAACAAAAATCAAGGAAACCCACCCAACAAAACCCAACCAAACCCACCCAACAAAACCCAACACAACCCAACGAATTCCAACCCACCAAAACCCAACGAAACCCAACAAAAATCAAGGAAACCCACCCAACAAAACCCAACCAAACCCACCCAACAAAACCCAACGTAACCCAACCAAACCCATGCAACAAAACCCAACCAAACCCACCCAACAAAACCCAACTAAACCCAACCAAACCCACCCAACAAAACCCAACATAACCCAACCAAACCCACCCAACAAAACCCAACCAAACACACCCACCAAAACCCAACGAAACCAAACAAAAATCAAGGAAACCCACCCAACAAAACCCAACCAAACCCACCCAACAAAACCTAACACAACCCAACCAAACCCACCCAACAAAACCCAACGTAACCCAACCAAACCCATGCAACAAAACCCAACCAAACCCACCCAACAAAACCCAACGAAACCCACCCAACAAAACCCAACGAAACCCACCAAACAAAACTCAACAAAACCCAACCAAACCCACCCAACAAAACCCAACCAAACCCACCCAACAAAACCCAACGAAACCCAACAAAACCCAACCAACAAAACCCAACAAAACCCAACCAAACCCACCCAACAAAACCCAACAAAACCCAACCAAACCCACCCAACCAAACCCACCCAACAAAACCCAACACAACCCACCCAACAAAACCCCAAAAAACCCAACAAAAACCCACCCAACAAAACCCAACAAAACCCAACCAAACCCAACAAAACCCAACCAAACCCACCCAACAATACCCAACAAAACCCAACCAAACCCACCCAACAAAACCCAACCAAACCCACCCAACAAAACCCAACACAACCCAACCAAACCCACCCAACAAAACCCAACCATACCCACCCAACAAACCCAACCAACACAACCCAACCAAACCCACCCAACAAAACCCAACCAAACCCAACAAAAACCAAACCCACCCAACAAAACCCAACCAAACCCACCCAACAAAACGCAACAAAACCCAACCAAACCCACCCAACAAAACCCAACGTAACCCAACCAAAACCATGCAACAAAACCCAACCAAACCCACCCAACAAAACCCAACTAAACCCAACCAAACCCACCCAACAAAACCCAACATTACCCAACCAAACCCACCCAACAAAACCCAACCAAACCCATCCAACAAAGCCAAACGAAACCCAACAAAACCCAAGGAAACCCACCCAACAAATCCCAACCACACCCACCCAACAAAACCCAACAAAAAACAACCAAACCCACCCAACAAAACCCAACACAACCCAACCAAACCAACCCAACAAAACCCAACAAAACCCAACCAAACCCACCCAACAAAACCCAACGTAACCCAACCAAACCCACGCAACACAACCCAACCAAACTGAACGTAACCCAACCAAACCCATGCAACAAAACCCAACCAAACCCACCCAACAAAACCCAACAAAACCCAACAAAACCCAACCAAACCCACCCAACAAAACGCAACCAAACCCATCCGAGAAAACCCAACCAAACCAAACCAAACCCACCCAGCAAAACCCAACACAACCCAACTTAACCCACCCAACAAAACCCAACCAAACACACACGCCAAAGCCCAACGAAACCCAACAAAACCCAATGAAACCCACCCAACAAAACCCAACCAAACCCACCCAACAAAACCCAACACAACCCAACCAAACCCACCCAACAAAACCCAACACAACCCAACCAAACCCACCCAACACAACCCAACCAAACCCACCCAACAAAACCCAACACAACCCAACCAAACCCACCCAACAAACCCCAACCAAACCCACCCAACAAAACCCAACCAAACCCACCCAACAAAACCCAACACAACCCAACCAAACCCACCCAACAAAACCCAACCACACCCACCAAACAAAACCCAACAAAACCCAACCAAACCCACCCAACAAAACCCAACCAAACCCATCCAACAAAGCCAAACGAAACCCAACAAAACCCAAGGAAACCCACCCAACAAATCCCAACCAAACCCACCCAACAAAACCCAACAAAACCCAACCAAACCCACCCAACAAAACCCAACCAAACCCACCCAACAAAACCCAACAAAACCCAACGAAACCCACCCAACAAAACCCAACCAAACCCACCAAACAAAACCCAACAAAACCCAACCAAACCCACCCAACAAAACCCAACATAAACCACCCAACAAACCCAACACAACCCAACCAAACCCACCCAACAAAACCCAACCAAACCCACCCAACAAAACCCAACAAAACCCAACCAAACCCACCCAACAAAACCCAACCAAACCCACCCAACAAAACCCAACACAACCCAACCAAACCCACCCAACAAAACCCAACCAAACCCACCAAACAAAGCCCACAAACCCCAACCAAACCCACCCAACAAAACCCAACCAAACCCACCCAACAAAACCCAACACAACCCAACCAAACCCACCCAACAAAACCCAACCAAACCCACCCAACAAAACCCAACGTAACCCAACCAAACCCACGCAACACAACCCAACCAAACCAAACTGAACGTAACCCAACCAAACCCATGCAACAAAACCCAACCAAACCCACCCAACAAAACCCAACCAAACCCACCCAACAAAACCCAACCAAACCCACCCAACAAAACCCAACGAAACCCATCCAAACCCACCCAACCAAAAACCAAACCACACCCACCAAATAAAACCCAAGACAACCCAACCAAACCCACCCAACAAAACCCAACCAAACCCATCCAACAAAGCCAAACGAAACCCAACAAAACCCAAGGAAACCCACCCAACAAATCCCAACCACACCCACCCAACAAAACCCAAGAAAACCCAACCAAACCCACCAAACAAAACCCAACCAAACCCACCCAACAAAACCCAACATAACCCAACCAAACCCACCCAACAAAACCCAACCACACCCACCAAACAAAACCCAACAAAACCCAGCCAAACCCACAAAACAAAACCCAACCAAACCCACCCAACAAAGCCCAACGAAACCCAACAAAACCCAGCCAAACCCACCCAACAAAACCCAACCACACCCACCCTACAAAACCCAACAAAACCCAACCAAACCCACCCAACAAAACCCAACCAAACCCTCCCAACAAAACCCAACCAAACACACCAACCAAAACCCAACGAAACCCAGCAAAAATGAAGGAAACCCACCCAACAAAACCCAACCAAACCCACCCAACAAAACCCAACAAAACCCAACCAAACCGACCCAACAAAACCCAACACAACCCAACCAAACCAACCCAACAAAACCCAACAAAACCCAACCAAACCCACCCAACAAAACCCAACGTAACCCAACCAAACCCACGCAACACAACCCAACCAAACTGAACGTAACCCAACCAAACCCATGCAACAAAACCCAACCAAACCCACCCAACAAAACCCAACAAAACCCAACAAAACCCAACTAAACCCAACCAAACCCACCCAACAAAACCCAACCAAACCCACCCGACAAAACCCAACCAAACCAAACCAAACCCACCCAGCAAAACCCAACACAACCCAACTTAACCCACCCAACAAAACCCAACCAAACACACACTTCAAAGCCCAACGAAACCCAACAAAACCCAATGAAACCCAGCCAACAAAACGCAACCAAACCCACCCAACAAAACCCAACACAACCCAACGAAACCCACCCAACAAAACCCAACACAACCCAACCAAACCCACCCAACACAACCCAACCAAACCCACTCAACAAAACCCAACGTAACCCAACCAAACCCACGCAACACAACCCAACCAAACCCACCCAACAAAACCCAACGTAACCCAACCAAACCCATGAAACAAAACCCAACCAAACCCACCCAACAAAACCCAACCAAACCCACCCAACAAAACCCAACCAAACACACCCACCAAAACCCAACGAAACCCAACAAAAATCAAGGAATCCCACCCAACAAAACCCAACCAAACCCACCCAACAAAACCGAACACAACCCAACCAAACCCACGCAAAAAACCCAACCAAACCCAACCAAACCCATGCAACAAAACCCAACCAAACCCACCCAACAAAACCCATCTAAACCCAACCAAACCCACCCAACAAAACCCAACAAAACCCAACCAAACCCACCCAACAAAACCCAACCAAACACACCCACCAAAGCCCAACGAAACCCAACAAAACCCAACGAAACCCACCCAACAAAACCCAACCAAATCCACCCAACAAAACCCAACAAAACCCAACCAAACCCACCCAACAAAACCCAACAAAACCCAACCAAACCCACCCAACAAAACCCAACCAAACACACCCAACAAAACCCAACAAAACCCAACAAAACCCAACAAAACCCACCCAACAAAACCCAACCAAACCCACCCAACAAAACCCAACACAACCCAACCAAACCCACCCAACAAAACCCAACGTTACCCAACCAAACCCACGCAACACAACCCAACCAAACCCACCCAACAAAACCCAGCGTTACCCAACCAAACCCATGCAACAAAACCCAACCAAACCCACCCAACAAAACCCAACCAAACCCACCCAACAAAACCCAACCAAACCCACCCAACAAAACCCAACACAAGCAAACCAAACCCACCCAACAAAACCCAACGTAACCCAACCAATACCATGCAACAAAACCCAACCAAACCCACCCAACAAAACCCAACTAAACCCAACCAAACCCACCCAACAAAACCCAACATTACCCAACCAAACCCACCCAACAAAACCCAACCAAACCCATCCAACAAAGCCAAACGAAACCCAACAAAACCCAAGGAAACCCACCCAACAAATCCCAACCACACCCACCCAACAAAACCCAACAAAACCCAACCAAACCCACCCAACAAAACCCAACACAACCCAACCAAACCAACCCAACAAAACCCAACAAAACCCAACAAAACCCAACCAAACCCACCCAACAAAACCCAACGTAACCCAACCAAACCCACGCAACACAACCCAACCAAACTGAACGTAACCCAACCAAACCCATGCAACAAAACCCAACCAAACCCACCCAAGAAAACCCAACAAAACCCAACTAAACCCAACCAAACCCACCCAACAAAACCCAACCAAACCCATCCGAGAAAACCCAACCAAACCAAACCAAACCCACCCAGCAAAACCCAACACAACCCAACTTAACCCACCCAACAAAACCCAACCAAACACACACTTCAAAGCCCAACGAAACCCAACCAAACCCACCCAACAAACCCCAACCAAACCCACCCAACAAAACCCAACAAAACCCAACCAAACCCACCCAACAAAACCCAACACAACCCAACCAAACCCACCCAACAGAACCCAACCAAACCCACCCAACAAAACCCAACAAAACCCAACCAAACCCACCCAACAAAACCCAACCAAACCCACCCAACAAAACCCAACCAAACCCACCCAACAAAACCCAACACAACCCAACCAAAACCACCCAACAAAACCCAACCACACCCACCAAACAAAACCCAACAAAACCCAACCAAACCCACCCAACAAAACCCAACCAAACCCATCCAACAAAGCCAAACGAAACCCAACAAAACCCAAGGAAACCCACCCAACAAATCCCAACCACACCCACCCAACAAAACCCAAGAAAACCCAACCAAACCCACCCAACAAAACCCAACCAAACCCACCCAACAAAACCCAACATAACCCAACCAAACCCACCCAACAAAACCCAACCACACCCACCAAACAAAACCCAACAAAACCCAGGCAAACCCACCCAACAAAACCCAACCAAACCCACCCAACAAAACCCAACACAACCCAACCAAACCCACCCAACAAAACCCAACCAAACCCACCCAACAAAACCCAACAAAACCCAACCAAACCCACCCAACAAAACCCAACCAAACCCACCCAACAAAACCCAACCAAACACACCCACCAAAACCCAACGAAACCCAACAAAAATCAAGGAAACCCACCCAACAAAACCCAACCAAACCCACCCAACAAACCCCAACCAAACCCACCCAACAAAACCCAACCAAACCCACCCAACAAAACCCAACACAACCCAACCAAACCCACCCAACAAAAATCATCCACACCCACCAAATAAAACCCAACAAAACCCAACCAAACCCACCCAACAAAACCCAACCAAACCCACCCAACAAAACCCAACACAACCCAACCAAACCCACCCAACAAAAACCAACGTAACCCAACAAAACTCATGCAACAAAAACCAACCAAACCCACCCAACAAAACCCAACAAAACCCAACCAAACCCACCCAACAAAACCCAACCAAACCCACCCAACAAAACCCAACACAACCCAACCAAACCCACCCAACAAAACCCAACACAACCCAACCAAACAAACCCAACACAACCCAACCAAACCCACCCAACAAAACCCAACGTAACCCAACCAAACCCACGCAACACAACCCAACCAAACCCACCCAACAAAACCCAACGTAACCCAACCAAACCCATGAAACAAAACCCAACCAAACCCACCCAACAAAACCCAACCAAACCCACCCAACAAAACCCAACCAAACACACCCACCAAAACCCAACGAAACCCAACAAAAATCAAGGAATCCCACCCAACAAAACCCAACCAAACCCACCCAACAAAACCCAACACAACCCAACCAAACCCACGCAAAAAACCCAACCAAACCCAACCAAACCCATGCAACAAAACCCAACCAAACCCACCCAACAAAACCCAACTAAACCCAACCAAACCCACCCAACAAAACCCAACAAAACCCAACCAAACCCAACCAAACCCACCCAACAAAACCCAACCAAACACACCCACCAAAGCCCAACGAAACCCAACAAAACCCAACGAAACCCACCCAACAAAACCCAACCAAACCCACCCAACAAAACCCAACAAAACCCAACCAAACCCACCCAACAAAACCCAACCAAACCCACCCAACAAAACCCAACCAAACACACCCAACAAAACCCAACAAAACCCAACAAAAATCAACATAACCCACCCAACAAAACCCAACCAAACCCACCCAACAAAACCCAACACAACCCAACCAAACCCACCCAACAAAACCCAACGTTACCCAACCAAACCCACCCAACAAAACCCAACCAAACCCACCCAACAAAACCCAACCAAACCCACCCAACAAAACCCAACCAAACCCACCCAACAAAACCCAACAAAACCCAACCAAACCCACCCAACAAAACCCAACACAACCCAACCAAACCCACCCAACAAAACCCAACACAACCCAACCAAACCCACCCAACAAAACCCAACAAAACCACCCAACACAACCCAACCAAACCCAACGTAACCCAACCAAACCCATGCAACAAAACTTAACCAAACCCACCCAACAAAACCCAACATAACCCAACCCCCAACCAAACCCACCCAACAAAACCCAACCGAACCCATAAACCCAACCAAACCCAACCAAACCCACCCAACAAAACCCAACACAACCCAACCAAACCCACCCAACAAAACCCAACCAAACCCACCCAACAAACCCAACAAAACCCAACCAAACCCACCCAACAAAACCCAACCAAACCCACCCAACAAAACCCAACACAACCCAACCAAACCCACCCAACAAAACCCAACACAACCCAACCAAACCCACCCAACAAAACCCAACCAAACCCACCCAACAAAACCCAACTAAACCCAACCAAACCCACCCAACAAAACCCAACATTACCCAACCAAACCCACCCAACAAAACCCAACCAAACCCATCCAACAAAGCCAAACGAAACCCAACAAAACCCAAGGAAACCCACCCAACAAAACCCAACCAAACCCACCCAACAAAACCCAACCAAACCCACCCAACAAAACCCAACACAACCCAACCAAACCAACCCAACAAAACCCAACAAAACCCAACCAAACCCACCCAACAAAACCCAACGTAACCCAACCAAACCCACGCAACACAACAAAACCAAACTGAACGTAACCCAACCAAACCCATGCAACAAAACCCAACCATACCCACCCAAGAAAACCCAACAAAACCCAACTAAACCCAACCAAACCCACCCAACAAAACCCAACCAAACCCATCCGAGAAAACCCAACCAAACCAAACCAAACCCACCCAACAAAACCCAACACAACCCAACCAAACCCACCCAACAAAACCCAACCAAACCCACCCAACAAAGCCCAACGAAACCCAACAAAACCCAATGAAACCCACCCAACAAAACGCAACCAAACCCACCCAACAAAACCCAACACAACCCAACCAAACCCACCCAACAAAACCCAACACAACCCAACCAAACCCACCCAACAAAACCCAACCAAACCCACCCAACAAAACCCAACGTAACCCAACCAACAAAACAGATAATAACACAACCAAACCCACCCAACAAAACCCAAACAAACCCAACAAAACCCAACCAAACCCACCAAACCAAACCCAACCAATCCCACCCAACAAAACCCAACAAAACCCAACCAAACCCACCCAACAAAACCCAACCAAACCCATCCAACAAAGCCCAACGAAACCCAACAAAACCCAATGAAACCCACCCAACAAATCCCAACCAAACCCACCCAACAAAACCCAACAAAACCCAACCAAACCCACCCAACAAAACCCAACATAACCCAACCAAACCCACCCAACAAAACCCAACCAAACCCACCAAACAAAACCCAACTAAACCCAACCAAACCCACCCAACAAAACCCAACCAAACCCACCCAACAAAGCCCAACGAAACCCAACAAAACCCAACCAAACCCACCCAACAAAACCCAACCAAACCCACCCAACAAAACCCAACAAAACCCAACCAAACCCACCCAACAAAACCCAACCAAACCCACCCAACAAAACCCAACCAAACACACCCACCAAAACCCAACGAAACCCAACAAAAATCAAGGAAACCCACCAAAAACCCAACCAAATCCACCCAACAAAACCCAACCAAACCCACCCAACAAAACCCAACCAAACCCACCCAACAAAACCCAACACAACCCAACCAAACCCACCCAACAAAACCCAACCACACCCACCAAACAAAACCCAACAAAACCCAACCAAACCCACCCAACAAAACCCAACCAAACCCACCCAACAAAACCCAACACAACCCAACCAAACCCACCCAACAAAACCCAACCAAACCCACCAAACAAAACCCAACAAATCCCAACCAAACCCACCCAACAAAACCCAACAAACCCAACCAAACCCACCCAACAAATCCCAACCAAACCCACCCAACAAAACCCAACATAACCCAACCAAACCCACCCAACAAAACCCAACCACACCCACCAAACAAAACCCAACAAAACCCAACCAAACCCACCCAACAAAACCCAACCAAACCCACCCAACAAAACCCAACACAACCCAACCAAACCCACCCAACAAAACCCAACCAAACCCACCCAACAAAACCCAACCAAACCCACCCAACAAAACCCAACCAAACCCACCCAACAAAACCCAACCAAACACACCCACCAAAACCCAACGAAACCCAACAAAATCAAGGAAACCCACCCAACAAAACCCAACCAAACCCACCCAACCAAACCCACCCAACAAAACCCAACCAAACCCACCCAACAAAACCCAACACAACCCAACCAAACCCACCCAACAAAACCCAACCAAACCCACCAAACAAAACCCAACAAACCCCAGCCAAACCCACCCAACAAAACCCAACCAAACCCACCCAACAAAGCCAAACGAAACCCAACAAAACCCAAGGAAACCCACCCAACGAATCCCAACCACACCCAATAACAAAACCCAACAAAACCCAACCAAACCCAGCCAACAAGACCCAACCAAACACACCCAACAAAACCCAACAAAACCCAACCAAACCCACCCAACAAAACCCAACCACACCCACCAAACAAAACCCAACAAAACCCAACCAAACCCACCCAACAAAACCCAACCAAACCCACCCAACAAAGCCCAACGAAACCCAACAAAACCCAACCAAACCCACCCAACAAAACCCAACCAAACCCACCCAACAAAACCCAACAAAACCCAACCAAACCCACCCAACAAAACCCAACCAAACCCACCCAACAAAACCCAACCAAACACACCCACCAAAACCCAACGAAACCCAACAAAAATCAAGGAAACCCACCCAACAAAACCCAACCAAACCCACCCAACAAAACCCAACCAAACCCACCCAACAAAACCCAACCAAACCCACCCAACAAAACCCAACCAAACCCACCCAACAAAACCCAACACAACCCAACCAAACCCACCCAACAAAACCCAACCAAACCCACCAAACAAAACCCAACAAAACCCAACCAAACCCACCCAACAAAACCCAACCAAACCCACCCAACAAAACCCAACCAAACACACCCACCAAAACCCAACGAAACCCAACAAAAATCAAGGAAACCCACCCAACAAAACCCAACCAAACCCACCCAACAAAACCCAACACAACCCAACCAAACCCACCCAACAAAACCCAACCAAACCCAACCAAACCCATGCAACAAAACCCAACCAAACCCACCCAACAAAACCCAACCAAACCCACCCAACAAAACCCAACAAAACCCAACCAAACCCAACCAAACCCACCCAACAAAACCCAACTAAACCCAACCAAACCCACCCAACAAAACCCAACAAAACCCAACCAAACCCAACCAAACCCACCCAACAAAACCCAACCAAACACACCCACCAAAGCCCAACGAAACCCAACAAAACCCAACCAAACCCACCCAACAAAACCCAACCAAACCCACCCAACAAAACCCAACAAAACCCAACCAAACCCACCCAACAAAACCCAACAAAACCCAACCAAACCCACCCAACAAAACCCAACCAAACACACCCAACAAAACCCAACAAAACCCAACAAAAATCAACATAACCCACCCAACAAAACCCAACCAAACCCACCCAACAAAACCCAACACAACCCAACCAAACCCACCCAACAAAATCCAACGTTACCCAACCAAACCCACGCAACACAACCCAACCAAACCCACCCAACAAAACCCAGCGTTACCCAACCAAACCCATGCAACAAAACCCAACCAAACCCACCCAACAAAACCCAACCAAACCCACCCAACAAAACCCAACCAAACCCACCCAACAAAACCCAACACAACCCAACCAAACCCACCCAACAAAACCCAACGTAACCCAACCAAAACCATGCAACAAAACCCAACCAAACCCACCCAACAAAACCCAACTAAACCCAACCAAACCCACCCAACAAAACCCAACATTACCCAACCAAACCCACCCAACAAAACCCAACCAAACCCATCCAACAAAGCCCAACGAAACCCAACAAAACCCAATGAAACCCACCCAACAAATCCCTACCAAACCCACCGAACAAAACCCAACAAAACCCAACCAAACCCAAGCAACAAAACCCAACACAACCCAACCAAACCAACCCAACAAAACCCAGCAATACCCAACCAAACCCACCCAACAAAACCCAACAAAACCCAACCAAACCCACGCAACACAACCCAACCAAACTGAACGTAACCCAACCAAACCCATGCAACAAAACCCAACCAAACCCACCCAAGAAAACCCAACAAAACCCA
Organism: Holothuria scabra; assembly: GCA_037179385.1. Taxonomy (NCBI): domain Eukaryota; kingdom Metazoa; phylum Echinodermata; class Holothuroidea; order Aspidochirotida; family Holothuriidae; genus Holothuria; species Holothuria scabra. The sequence goes on from JBANLX010000024.1 coordinate 61,190, forward strand.
ACTAAACCCAACCAAACCCACCCAACAAAACCCAACCAAACCCACCCGACAAAACCCAACCAAACCAAACCAAACCCACCCAGCAAAACCCAACACAACCCAACTTAACCCACCCAACAAAACCCAACCAAACACACACTTCAAAGCCCAACGAAACACAACAAAACCCAATGAAACACACCCAACAAAACCCAACCAAACCCACCCAACAAAACCCAACACAACCCAACCAAACCCACCCAACAAAACCCAACACAACCCAACCAAACCCACCCAACACAACCCAACCAAACCCACCCAACAAAACCCAACAGAACCCAACCAAACCCACCCAACAAAACCCAACCAAACCCACCCAACAAAACCCAACCAAACTCACCCAACAAAACCCAACACAACCCAACCAAACCCACCCAACAAAACCCAACCAAACCCACCAAACAAAACCCAACAAAACCCAACCAAACCCACCCAACAAAACCCAACCAAACCCATCCAACAAAGCCAAACGAAACCCAACAAAACCCAAGGAAACCCACCCAACAAATCCCAACCACACCCACCCAACAAAACCCAACAAAACCCAACCAAACCCACCCAACAAAACCCAACCAAACCCACCCAACAAAACCCAACATAACCCAACCAAACCCACCCAACAAAACCCAACCAAACCCACCAAACAAAACCCAACAGAACCCAGGCAAACCCACCCAACAAAACCCAACCAAACCCACCCAACAAAGCCCAACGAAACCCAACAAAACCCAACCAAACCCACCCAACAAAACCCAACCAAACCCACCCAACAAAACCCAACAAAACCCAACCAAACCCACCCAACAAAACCCAACCAAACCCACCCAACAAAACCCAACCAAACACACCCACCAAAACCCAACGAAACCCAACAAAAATCAAGGAAACCCACCAAACAAAACCCAACCAAACCCACCCAACAAAACCCAACCAAACCCACCCAACAAAACCCAACCAAACCCACCCAACAAAACCCAACACAACCCAACCAAACCCACCCAACAAAACCCAACCACATCCACCAAACAAAACCCAACAAAACCGAACCAAACCCACCCAACAAAACCCAACCAAACCCACCCAACAAAACCCAACAAAACCCAACCAAACCCACCCAACAAAACCCAACGAAACCCACCAAACAAACCCAACAAAACCCAACCAAACCCACCCAACAAAACCCAACAAAACCCAACCAAACCCACCCAACAAAACCCAACCAAACCCACCCAACAAAACCCAACATAACCCAACCAAACCCACCCAACAAAACCCAACCAAACCCACCAAACAAAACCCAACAAAACCCAACCAAACCCACCCAACAAAACCCAACCAAACCCACCCAACAAACCCAACACAACCCAACCAAACCCACCCAACAAAACCCAACCAAACCCACCCAACAAAACCCAACAAAACCCAACCAAACCCACCCAACAAAACCCAACCAAACCCACCCAACAAAACCCAACCAAACACACCCACCAAAACCCAACGAAACCCAACAAAAATCAAGGAAACCCACCCAACAAAACCCAACCAAACCCACCCAACAAAACCCAACCAAACCAAACCCACCCAACAAAACCCAACCAAACCCACCCAACAAAACCCAACACAACCCAACCAAACCCACCCAACAAAACCCAACCAAACCCACCAAACAAAACCCAACAAAACCCAACCAAACCCACCCAACAAAACCCAACCAAACCCACCCAACAAAACCCAACACAACCCAACCAAACCCACCCAACAAAACCCAACCAAACCCACCAAACAAAACCCAACAAACCCAACCAAACCCACCCAACAAAACCCAACCAAACCCACCCAACAAAACCCAACCAAACCCACCCAACAAAACCCAACAAAACCCAACCAAACCCACCCAACAAAACCCAACCAAACCCACCCAACAAAACCCAACAAAACCCAACCAAACCCACCCAACAAAACCCAACCAAACCCACCCAACAAAACCCAACACAACCCAACCAAACCCACCCAACAAAACCCAACCAAACCCACCCAACAAAACCCAACCAAACCCACCCAACAAAACCCAACCAAACCCACCCAACAAAACCCAACCAAACACACCCACCAAAACCCAACGAAACCCAACAAAAATCAAGGAAACCCACCCAACAAAACCCAACCAAACCCACCCAACAAACCCCAACCAAACCCACCCAACAAAACCCAACCAAACCCACCCAACAAAACCCAACACAACCCAACCAAACCCACCCAACAAAACCCAACCAAACCCACCAAACAAAACCCAACAAAACCCAACCAAACCCACCCAACAAAACCCAACCAAACCCACCCAACAAAGCCCAACGAAACCCAACAAAACCCAAGGAAACCCACCCAACAAAACCCAACCAAACCCACCCAACAAAACCCAACAAAACCCAACCAAACCCACCCAACAAAACCCAACCAAACCCACCCAACAAAACCCAACATAACCCAACCAAACCCACCCAACAAAACCCAACCAAACCCACCAAACAAAACCCAACAAAACCCAACCAAACCCACCCAACAAAACCCAACCAAACCCACCCAACAAAGCCCAACGAAACCCAACAAAACCCAACCAAACCCACCCAACAAAACCCAACCAAACCCACCCAACAAAACCCAACAAAACCCAACCAAACCCACCCAACAAAACCCAACCAAACCCACCCAACAAAACCCAACCAAACACACCCACCAAAACCCAACGAAACCCAACAAAAATCAAGGAAACCCACCAAACAAAACCCAACCAAACCCACCCAACAAAACCCAACCAAACCCACCCAACAAAACCCAACCAAACCCACCCAACAAAACCCAACCAAACCCACCCAACAAAACCCAACACAACCCAACCAAACCCACCCAACAAAAAACAACCAAACCCACCAAACAAAACCCAACAAAACCCAACCAAACCCACCCAACAAAACCCAACCAAACCCACCCAACAAAGCCCAACGAAACCCAACAAAACCCAATGAAACCCACCCAACAAAACCCACCCAACAAAACCAAACACAACCCAACCAAACCCACCCAACAAAACCCAACCAAACCCACCCAACAAAACCCAACATAACCCAACCAAACCCACCCAACAAAACCCAACCAAACCCACCAAACAAAACCCAACTAAACCCAACCAAACCCACCCAACAAAACCCAACACAACCCAACCAAACCCACCCAACAAAACCCAACAAAACCCAACCAAACCCACCCAACAAAACCCAACGTAACCCAACCAAACCCACGCAACACAACAAAACCAAACTGAACGTAACCCAACCAAACCCATGCAACAAAACCCAACCAAACCCACCCAAGAAAACCCAACAAAACCCAACAAAACCCAACCAAACCCACCCAACAAAACCCAACCAAACCCACCCAACAAAACCCAACCAAACCAAACCAAACCCACCCAACAAAACCCAACACAACCCAACCAAACCCACCCAACAAAACCCAACCAAACACACCCTACGAAACCCAACGAAACCCAACCAAACCCCAGCCAAACCCACCCAACAAAACCCAACACAACCCAACCAAACCCACCCAACAAAACCCAACTAAACCCAACCAAACCCACCCAACAAAACCCAACCAAACCCACCCAACAAAACCCAACACAACCCAACCAAACCCACCCAACAAACCCCAACCAAACCCACCCAACAAAACCCAACCAAACCCACCCAACAAAACCCAACACAACCCAACCAAACCCACCCAACAAAACCCAACCACACCCACCAAACAAAACCCAACAAAACCCAACCAAACCCACCCAACAAAACCCAACCAAACCCATCCAACAAAGCCAAACGAAACCCAACAAAACCCAAGGAAACCCACCCAACAAAACCCAACCAAACCCACCCAACAAAACCCAACCAAACCCACCCAACAAAACCCAACCAAACCCACCCAACAAAACCCAACATAACCCAACCAAACCCACCCAACAAAACCCAGCCACACCCACCAAACAAAACCCAACAAAACCCAGGCAAACCCACCCAACAAAACCAAACCAAACTCACCCAACAAAACCCAACACAAATCAACCAAACCCACCCAACAAAACCCAACCAAACCCACCCAACAAAACCCAACAAAACCCAACCAAACCCACCCAACAAAACCCAACCAAACCCACCCAACAAAACCCAACCAAACACACCCACCAAAACCCAACGAAACCCAACAAAAATCAAGGAAACCCACCAAACAAAACCCAACCAAACCCACCCAACAAAACCCAACAAAACCCAACCAAACCCACCCAACAAAACCCAACAAAACCCAACCAAACCCACCCAACAAATAACAACCAAACCCACCAAACAAAACCCAACAAAACCCAACCAAACCCACCCAACAAAACCCAACCAAACCCACCCAACAAAACCCAACAAAACCCAACCAAACCCACCCAACAAAACCCAACCAAACCCACCCAACAAAACCCAACAAAACCCAACCAAACCCACCCAACAAAACCCAACACAACCCAACCAAACCCACCCAACAAAACCCAACAAAACCCAACCAAACCCACCCAACAAAACCCAACAAAACCCAACCAAACCCACCCAACAAAACCCAACATAACCCAACCAAACCCACCCAACAAAACCCAACCAAACCCACCAAACAAAACCCAACAAAACCCAACCAAACCCACCCAACAAAACCCAACCAAACCCACCCAACAAAACCCAACACAACCCAACCAAACCCACCCAACAAAACCCAACCAAACCCACCCAACAAAACCCAACAAAACCCAACCAAACCCACCCAACAAAACCCAACCAAACCCACCCAACAAAACCCAACCAAACACACCCACCAAAACCCAACGAAACCCAACAAAAATCAAGGAAACCCACCAAACAAAACCCAACCAAACCCACCCAACAAAACCCAACCAAACCCACCCAACAAAACCCAACCAAACCCACCCAACAAAACCCAACACAACCCAACCAAACCCACCCAACAAAACCCAACCACACCCACCCAACAAAACCCAACAAAACCCAACCAAACCCACCCAACAAAACCCAACCAAACCCACCCAACAAAGCCCAACCAAACCCAACGAAACCCAACCAAACCCACCCAACAAAACCCAAAGAAAACCCACATAACAAAACCCAACAATACCCAACCAAACCCACCCAACAAAACCCAACCAAACCCACCCAACAAAACCCAACATAACCCAACCAAACCCACCCAACAAAACCCAACCACACCCACCAAACAAAACCCAACAAAACCCAGCCAAACCCACCCAACAAAACCCAACCAAACCCACCCAACAAAGCCCAACGAAACCCAACAAAACCCAAGGAAACCCACCCAACAAAACCCAACCACACCCACCCTACAAAACCCAACAAAACCCAACCAAACCCACCCAACAAAACCCAACCAAACCCACCCACCAAAACCCAACCAAACACACCCACCAAAACCCAACGAAACCCAACAAAAATCAAGGAAACCCACCACACAAAACCCAACCAAACCCACCCAACAAACCCCAACCAAACCCACCCAACAAAACCCAACCAAACCCACCCAACAAAACCCAACACAACCCAACCAAACCCACCCAACAAAAAACAACCACACCCACCAAACAAAACCCAACAAAACCCAACCAAACCCACCCAACAAAACCCAACCAAACCCATCCAACAAAGCCAAACGAAACCCAACAAAACCCAAGGAAACCCACCCAACGAATCCCAACCACACCCAATAACAAAACCCAACAAAACCCAACCAAACCCACGAAACAAAACCCAACCAAACCCACCCAACAAAACCCAACATAACCCAACCAAACCCACCCAACAAAACCCAACCACACCCACCAAACAAAACCCAACAAAACCCAGCCAAACCCACCCAACAAAACCCAACCAAACCCACCCAACAAAGCCCAACGAAACCCAACAAAACCCAGCCAAACCCACCCAACAAAACCCAACCAAACCCACCCAACAAAACCCAACCAAACCCACCCAACAAAACCCAACCAAACACACCAACCAAAACCCAACGAAACCCAACAAAAATGAAGGAAACCCACCCAACAAAACCCAACCAAACCCACCCAACAAAACCCAACAAAACCCAACCAAACCCACCCAACAAAACCCAACCAAACCCACCCAACAAAACCCAACATAACCCAACCAAACCCACCCAACAAAACCCAACCAAACCCACCAAACAAAACCCAACAAAACCCAACCAAACCCACCCAACAAAGCCCAACGAAACCCAACAAAACCCAGCCAAACCCACCCAACAAAACCCAACCAAACCCACCCAACAAAACCCAACAAAACCCAACCAAACCCACCCAACAAAACCCAACCAAACCCACCCAACAAAACCCAACCAAACACACCAACCAAAACCCAACAAAACCCAACCAAACCCACCCAACAAAACCCAACACAACCCAACCAAACCCACCCAACAAAACCCAACCAAACCCACCCAACAAAACCCAACCAAACCCACCCAACAAAACCCAACGTAACCCAACCAAACCCACGCAACACAACCCAACCAAACCCAACGTAACCCAACCAAACCCATGCAACAAAACCCAACCAAACCCAAGAAAAATTTAGGATACCCACCTTACAAAACCCAACCAAACCCACCCAACAAAACCCAACCAAACCCACCCAACAAAACCCAAATAAACCTACCCAACAAAACCTAACACAACAGAACCAAACCCACCCAACAAAACCCAACCAAACCCACCCAACAAAACCCAACAAAACCCAACCAAACCCACCCAACAAAACCCAACCAAACCCACCCAACAAAACCCAACCAAACACACCCACCAAAACCCAACGAAACCCAACAAAAATCAAGGAAACCCACCCAACAAAAAACAACCAAACCCACCCAACAAAACCCAACCAAACCCACCCAACAAAACCCAACACAACCCAACGAATTCCAACCCACCAAAACCCAACGAAACCCAACAAAAATCAAGGAAACCCACCCAACAAAACCCAACCAAACCCACCCAACAAAACCCAACGTAACCCAACCAAACCCACCCAACAAAACCCAACCAAACCCACCCAACAAAACCCAACTAAACCCAACCAAACCCACCCAACAAAACCCAACAAAACCCAACCAAACCCACCCAACAAAACCCAACTAAACCCAACCAAACCCACCCAACAAAACCCAACATAACCCAACCAAACCCACCCAACAAAACCCAACCAAACACACCCACCAAAACCCAACGAAACCCAACAAAACCCAACCAAACCCACCCAACAAAACCCAACCAAACCCACCCAACAAAACCCAACAAAACCCAACCAAACCCACCCAACAAAACCCAACCAAACCCACCCAACAAAACCCAACCAAACCCACCCAACAAAACCCAACCAAACCCACCCAACAAAACCCAACCAAACCCACCCAACAAAACCCAACCAAACCCACCCAACAAAACCCAACCAAACACACCAACCAAAACCCAACGAAACCCAACAAAAATCAAGGAAACCCACCCAACAAAACCCAACCAAACCCACCCAACAAAACCCAACAAAACCCAACCAAACCCACCCAACAAAACCCAACCAAACCCACCCAACAAAACCCAACAAAACCCAACCAAACAAAACCCAACAAAACCCAACCAAACCCACCCAACAAAACCCAACGAAACCCAACAAAACCCAACCAAACCCACCCAACAAAACCCAACCAAACCCACCCAACAAAACCCAACAAAACCCAACCAAACCCACCCAACAAAACCCAACCAAACCCACCCAACAAAACCCAACCAAACACACCAACCAAAACCCAACAAACCCAACCAAACCCACCCAACAAAACCCAACAAAACCCAACAAAACCCAACCAAACCCACCCAACAAAACCCAACCAAACCCACCCAACAAAACCCAACGTAACCCAACCAAACCCACGCAACACAACCCAACCAAACCCAACGTAACCCAACCAAACCCATGCAACAAAACCCAACCAAACCCACCCAACAAAACCCAACCAAACCCACCCAACAAAACCCAACCAAACCCACCCAACAAAACCCAACCAAACCCACCCAACAAAACCCAACACAACCCAACCAAACCCACCCAACAAAACCCAACCAAACCCACCCAACAAAACCCAACAAAACCCAACCAAACCCACCCAACAAAACCCAACCAAACCCACCCAACAAAACCCAACCAAACACACCCACCAAAACCCAACGAAACCCAACAAAAATCAAGGAAACCCACCCAACAAAACCCAACCAAACCCACCCAACAAAACCCAACCAAACCCACCCAACAAAACCCAACACAACCCAACCAAACAAACCCACCAAAACCCAACGAAACCCAACAAAAATCAAGGAAACCCACCCAACAAAACCCAACCAAACCCACCCAACAAAACCCAACGTAACCCAACCAAACCCATGCAACAAAACCCAACCAAACCCACCCAACAAAACCCAACTAAACCCAACCAAACCCACCCAACAAAACCCAACAAAACCCAACCAAACCCACCCAACAAAACCCAACTAAACCCAACCAAACCCACCCAACAAAACCCAACATAACCCAACCAAACCCACCCAACAAAACCCAACCAAACACACCCACCAAAACCCAACGAAACCCAACAAAAATCAAGGAAACCCACCCAACAAAACCCAACCAAACCCACCCAACAAAACCCAACCAAACCCACCCAACAAAACCCAACGTAACCCAACCAAACCCATGCAACAAAACCCAACCAAACCCACCCAACAAAACCCAACCAAACCCACCCAACAAAACCCAACCAAACCCACCAAACAAAACCCAACAAACCCCAGCCAAACCCACCCAACAAAACCCAACCAAACACACCCACCAAAACCCAACGAAACCCAACAAAAATCAAGGAAACCCACCCAACAAAACCCAACCAAACCCACCCAACAAAACCCAACAAAACCCAACCAAACCCACCCAACAAAACCCAACAAATCCCAACAAAACCCAACCAAACCCACCCAACAAAACCCAACCAAACCCACCCAACAAAACCCAACCAAACCCACCCACCAAAACCCAACACAACCCAACCAAACCCACCCAACAAAACCCAACGTAACCCAACCAAACCCACGCAACAAAACCCAACCAAACCCACCCAACAAAACCCAACGTAACCCAACCAAACCCACGCAACAAAACCCAACCAAACCCACCCAACGTAACCCAACCAAACCCATGCAACAAAACCCAACCAAACCCACCCAACAAAACCCAACAAAACCCAACCAAACCCACCCAACAAAACCCAACCAAACCCACCCAACAAAACCCAACCAAACCCACCCAACAAACCCAACAAAACCCAACCAAACCCACCCAACAAAACCCAACCAAACCCACCCAACAAAACCCAACAAAACCCAACCAAACCCACCCAACAAAACCCAACAAAACCCAACCAAACACACCCACCAAAACCCAACGAAACCCAACAAAAATCAAGGAAACCCACCCAACAAAACCCAACCAAACCCACCCAACAAAACCCAACCAAACCCACCCAACAAAACCCAACACAACCCAACCAACAAACTTCAACCAAACCCAACGAAACCCAACAAAACCCAACCAAACCCACCCAACAAAACCCAACCAAACCCACCCAACAAAACCCAACGTAACCCAACCAAACCCATGCAACAAAACCCAACCAAACCCACCCAACAAAACCCAACAAACCCAACCAAACCCACCCAACAAAACCCAACAAAACCCAACCAAACCCACCACCAAACCCAACAAAACCCAACCAAACCCACCCAACAAAACCCAACATAACCCAACCAAACCCACCCAACAAAACCCAACCAAACACACCCACCAAAACCCAACGAAACCCAACAAAACCCAACCAAACCCACCCAACAAAACCCAACCAAACCCTACCGAACCAACCCAACAAAACCCAACCAAACCCACCCAACAAAACCCAACCAAACCCACCCAACAAAACCCAACGAAACCCAACAAAACCCAACCAAACCCACCCAACAAAACCCAACCAAACCCACCCAACAAAACCCAACCAAACCCACCCAACAAAACCCAACGAAACCCAACAAAAATCAAGGAAACCCACCCAACAAAACCCAACCAAACCCACCCAACAAAACCCAACAAAACCCAACCAAACCCACCCAACAAAACCCAACCAAACCCACCCAACAAAACCCAACATAACCCAACCAAACCCACCCAACAAAACCCAACCAACCCCACCCAACAAAACCCAACAAAACCCAACCAAACCCACCCAACAAAACCCAACCAAACCCACCCAACAAAACCCAACCAAACCCACCCACCAAAACCCAACAAAACCCAACAAAACCCAACCAAACCCACCCAACAAAACCCAACCAAACCCACCCAACAAAACCCAACCAAACCCACCCAACAAAACCCAACGAAACCCAACAAAAATCAAGGAAACCCACCCAACAAAACCCAACCAAACCCACCCAACAAAACCCAACAAAACCCAACCAAACCCACCCAACAAAACCCAACCAAACCCACCCAACAAAACCCAACACAACCCAACCAAACCCACCCAACAAAACCCAACCAAACCCACCAAACAAAACCCAACAAAACCCAACCAAACCCACCCAACAAAACCCAACAAAACCCAACAAAACCCAACCAAACCCAACAAAACCCAACCAAACTCACCTAACACAACCCAACAATTCCCAACCAAACCCACCCAACAAAACCCAACCAATCCCACCCAACAAAACCCAACGAATCCCACCCAACAAAACCCAACAAAACCCAACTAGACAAAACCCAACCCACCCAACAAAACCCAACCAAACCCACCCAACATAACCCAACCAAACCCACCCAACAAAACCCAACCAAACCCACCCAACAAAACCCAACGTAACCCAACCAAACCCACCCAACAAAACCCAACAAAACCCAACGTAACCCAACCAAACCCATGCAACAAAACCCAACCAAACCCAACCCAACAAAACCCAACACAACAAAACCAAACCCACCCAACAAAACCCAACCAAACCCACCCAACAAAACCCAACCAAACCCACCCAACAAAACCCAACACAACCCAACCAAACCCACCCAACAAAACCCAACCAAACCCACCCAACAAAACCCAACAAACCCAACCAAACCCACCCAACAAAACCCAACCAAACCCACCCAACAAAACCCAACCAAACACACCCACCAAAACCCAACGAAACCCAACAAAAATCAAGGAAACCCACCCAACAAAACCCAACCAAACCCACCCAACAAAACCCAACCAAACCCACCCAACAAAACCCAACACAACCCAACCAAACCCACCCAAGAGAACCCACCAAAACCCAACGAAACCCAACAAAAATCAAGGAAACCCACCCAACAAAACCCAACCAAACCCACCCAACAAAACCCAACGTAACCCAACCAAACCCATGCAACAAAACCCAACCAAACCCACCCAACAAAACCCAACTAAACCCAACCAAACCCACCCAACAAAACCCAACATAACCCAACCAAACCCACCCAACAAAACCCAACTAAACCCAACCAAACCCACCCAACAAAACCCAACATAACCCAACCAAACCCACCCAACAAAACCCAACCAAACCCACCCAACAAAACCCAACGAAACCCAACAAAATCAAGGAAACCCACCCAACAAAACCCAACCAAACCCACCCAACAAAACCCAACACAACCCAACCAAACCCACCCAACAAAACCCAACGTAACCCAACCAAACCCATGCAACAAAACCCAACCAAACCCACCCAACAAAACCCAACCAAACCCACCCAACAAAACCCAACCACACCCACCAAACAAAACCCAACAAAACCCAGCCAAACCCACCCAACAAAACCCAACCAAACCCACCCAACAAAACCCAACATAACCCAACCAAACCCACCCAACAAAACCCAACACAACCCAACCAAACCCACCCAACAAAACCCAACGAAACCCAACAAAATCAAGGAAACCCACCCAACAAAACCCAACCAAACCCACCCAACAAAACCCAACAAAACCCAACCAAACCCACCCAACAAAACCCAACAAAACCCAACCAAACCCACCCAACAAAACCCAACATAACCCAACCAAACCCACCCAACAAAACCCAACCAAACACACCCACCAAAACCCAACGAAACCCAACAAAAATCAAGGAAACCCACCCAACAAAACCCAACCAAACCCACCCAACAAAACCCAACACAACCCAACCAAACCCACCCAACAAAACCCAACGTAACCCAACCAAACCCATGCAACAAAACCCAACCAAACCCACCCAACAAAACCCAACCAAACCCACCCAACAAAACCCAAAAACACCCACCAAACTAAACCCAACAAAACCCAGCCAAACCCACCCAACAAAACCCAACCAAACCCACCCAACAAAACCCAACGAAACCCAACAAAAATCAAGGAACCCACCCAACAAAACCCAACCAAACCCACCCAACAAAACCCAACACAACCCAACCAAACCCACCCAACAAAACCCAACAAAACCCAACCAAACCCATGCAACAAAACCCAACCAAACCCACCCAACAAAACCCAACTAAACCCAACCAAACCCACCCAACAAAACCCAACAAAACCCAACAAAACCCAACCAAACCCACCCAACAAAACCCAACCAAACCCACCCAACAAAACCCAACCAAACCCACCCAACAAAACCCAACAAAACCCAACCAAACCCACCCAACAAAACCCAACAAAACCCAACAAAACCCAACCAAACCCAACCAACAAAACCCAACACAACCCAACCAAACCCACCCAACAAAACCCAACTAAACCCAACCAAACCCACCCAACAAAACCCAACGTAACCCAACCAAACCCACGCAACACAACCCAACCAAACCCAACGTAACCCAACCAAACCCATGCAACAAAACCCAACCAAACCCAACAAAACCCAACAAAACCCAACCAAACCCACCCAACAAAACCCAACCAAACCCACCCAACAAAACCCAACCAAACCCACCCAACAAAACCCAACACAACCCAACCAAACCCACCCAACAAAACCCAACCAAACCCACCCAACAAAACCCAACAAAACCCAACCAAACCCACCCAACAAAACCCAACCAAACCCACCCAACAAAACCCAACCAAACACACCCAACAAAACCCAACGAAACCCAACAAAAATCAAGGAAACCCACCCAACAAAACCCAACCAAACCCACCCAACAAAACCCAACCAAACCCACCCAACAAAACCCAACACAACCCAACCAAACCCACCCACCAAAACCCAACGAAACCCAACAAAAATCAAGGAAACCCACCCAACAAAACCCAACCAAACCCACCCAACAAAACCCAACGTAACCCAACCAAACCCATGCAACAAAACCCAACCAAACCCACCCAACAAAACCCAACTAAACCCAACCAAACCCACCCAACAAAACCCAACATAACCCAACCAAACCCACCCAACAAAACCCAACTAAACCCAACCAAACCCACCCAACAAAACCCAACATAACCCAACCAAACCCACCCAACAAAACCCAACCAAACACACCCACCAAAACCCAACGAAACCCAACAAAAATCAAGGAAACCCACCCAACAAAACCCAACCAAACCCACCCAACAAAACCCAACACAACCCAACCAAACCCACCCAACAAAACCCAACGTAACCCAACCAAACCCATGCAACAAAACCCAACCAAACCCACCCAACAAAACCCAACCAAACCCACCCAACAAAACCCAACCACACCCACCAAACAAAACCCAACAAAACCCAGCCAAACCCACCCAACAAAACCCAACCAAACCTACCCAACAAAGCCCAACGAAACCCAACAAAACCCAAGGAAACCCACCCAACAAAACCCAACCAAACCCACCCAACAAAACCCAACTAAACCCAACCAAACCCACCCAACAAAACCCAACCAAACCCACCCAACAAAACCCAACCAAACCCACCCAACAAAACCCAACCAAACACACCCAACAAAACCCAACCAAACCCACCCAACAAAACCCAACCAAACCCACCCAACAAAACCCAACAAAACCCAACCAAACCCACCCAACAAAACCCAACACAACCCAACCAAACCCACCCAACAAAACCCAACACAACCCAACCAAACCCACCCAACAAAACCCAACACAACCCAACCAAACCCACCCAACAAAACCCAACACAACCCAACCAAACCCACCCAACAAAACCCAACGAAACCCAACAAAAATCAAGGAAACCCACCCAACAAAACCCAACCAAACCCACCCAACAAAACCCAACACAACCCAACCAAACCCACCCAACAAAACCCAACCAAACCCACCCAACAAAACCCAACACAACCCAACCAAACCCACCCAACAAACCCTATCCCAACCCACCCAAC
>JBANLX010000025.1:0-68090 GCA_037179385.1 Holothuria scabra
TCACATACAAATATCAAAAACAATTGAATAAAGGGAAACACTAAATTCATGTCATTTTACTTAAATGTAGTAATACGTGTTCAAAAGTGAAGTGTAAACTTTTAACACTATTTAATAGGGCTTCTAAGGTTTTACAGCACTATTTATTAAAAACTACTTTGAAGAGATAGTTGAAAGTTGCATGGAAGGAGATAATAAAAATATCTAGTCACATGCAAATTCTCAAGTTCATGCACTGTTCCCAACAGTAATTAGACAACATTGACTGGAAATGTATTAATATTCTCGAAAAATATGTTGTTAAGACCATCTGCCCTACATTACACTAAGGGTGCACTATGTTTGGGCAAGGATATTAAATAGCTGACTTTGGTTACTAAACACATGTAAGTTTCCAAAAGAATTGATTAAAGAAACACTTACTTCAGAGCCTATTTTATAATTGGGTTAAAACATGTTCAAAATTGCAGTACATTAATTCGTGCCCTGTTATTTTGTAGAGGTACTGAGGTTTTTTACAGTACTATTACTTAAAAACTACTTTGAATAGAGAGTTCAACATTTGCATGCAATCAGATAATGAATATATCTAGTCACATGCAAATTTTCAAGTTCATGGACCTTTCCCCACATTAATTAGAATGCGTTGACTCGAAAATGTAGTAAAATTTTTAAAGAATATGTTGTTAAGACAATCTTCTGTTTACTGGTTAAGTGTACACTATGTTTGGGCATTGATTTCTAATTCAGGAACTTAAAAATTTGCATATTAATTGATAAATAATATAGCAAATCAATTGCAAGTATATCAAAAATAATTGAATGAAGGAAACATTAATTTCAGAGCATTTTACTTAAATGTAGTAAAACATGTTCACAACTGAAGGGTGAATTCTGGCTTTTAACACTCTTTCTTAGTGCTCTTAGGTTTTACAGTACTATTTCTTAAAAAACTACTTTGAATTGAAAGTCAGGAACTTAAAAATTTACATGTTAATAGATAAATAACATGACATATCACATACAAATATCAAAAACAATTGAATTAAGGAAACACTAAATTCAGGGCATTCTACTTAAATGTAGTAAAACGTATTCAAAACTGAAGTGTAAACTCTGACTTTTAACGCCATTTCTTATTGCTACTAAGGTTTTACAGTACTATTTCTTAAAAATACTATGAAGAGACACTCAAGTTGCATGGAAGGAGATAATGAAAATATCTAGTCACATGCAAATTTTGAAGTTCATGCACTGTTCCCAACAGTAATTAGGCAACGTTGACTAGAAATGTAGTAAAATCCTTGAAAAATATGTTGTTAAGACAATCTGCTCTACATTATAGTAAGGGTGCACTATGTTTGGGCAGGAATTTCTAATAAATCTTTTTCCTCAGTAACTTGGAAATTGATATTTTAATCACCATGTTTTGTAACTAATCACATGCAAATTTCCAAAAGAATTGAATTTTAAGCAAACAATTTCCAAACATTTTACTTGAATGTAGTAAAACATGTTCAAAACTGAGGGGTAGACAACAGCTTTTAACGCATTTTCAGGTTTGCAGTACCATTTCTCAAAAACAACTTGGAAGAGACAGCTGAAAGTTTTCATGGAACCAATGAAAATATGTAGTCACATTCAAATTTTCAAGTTCATGGTCTGTTCCCAACAGTAATTAGAGTACGTTGACCCAAAAGGCCAAAAAGTAGTAAAATTCTTGAAAAATATTTTGTTAAGACAATCTGCTCTACATTACAGTAAGGGTACACTATGATTGGCGAGGATTTCTTATAAATTATTTTACAAAGGAACTTGGAAATTGGCCAAGTTTTGTAACTTATCACATGCAAATTCCCAAAAGAATTGAATAAAGAAACACTAATTTCAGAGCCTATGTTGTAAATGTGGAAAAACATGTTCAAAGCCAGTACACTAGCTTGCCCTGCTAGCTAGTGTAGGGGTACTATGGTTATTTACAATGCTATAACTTTTTAACTACTTAGAACAGACAGCTGAATTTTTTATGCCAGTAGATAATGATCATATCTAGTCAAATGCACATTTTCAAATTCATGGTCTGTTTCTAACAGTAATGAGAGAGTGTTGACCCGGAAACATAGCAAAAATCTTGAAAAATATGTTGAGAGAATCTGATGGACATTGCAGTAGAAATACACTATGTTAAAGTTGTGATTTCTGATAAATTATTTTACTCAGAAACTTGAAGATTTGCATGTAAATAGATAAAAATACCTAATAACATGCAAATTTCCAAAAGATTTGAATATAGGAAACACTTTTTTCAGAGCATCTGCTGTAAATGTAGTAAAACCTTCAAAATTGCAGGACTGACCAGCTTTTAAAGCTACATCTAAGGGGTATTACAGTTTTACAGTACTATTCCTTAAAACCTACTTTGAATAGACAGCTAAAAGTTTGCATGCCAGCAGATAATGAATATATCTAGTCACATGCAATTTTTCAACATCATGCATCGTTTCCAACAGTAATTAGAGAGCATCGATCCAGAAATGTAGTAAAACTTTTGAAAAAAATTTTGTTAAGACAATCTGTCATTCATTATGTTAAGGGTACACTATGTTTGGGCGGTGATTTCTAATACTTACTGAGGATCTTAAAAAGTTGCCTGTGAATAGATAAATAATGTACCAAATCACATGCAAATTTCCAAAAGAATTGAATAAAAGCAATGCCTAATTTCAGAGCATTTGACTAAAATGTAGTAAAACATTTTAAAAACGAAATGTGAACACCAGCTTTTAACACTATTTCTAAGGGGTACTAAGGTTTGACAGTACTATTTCTTAAAAACTACTTTGAAGAGACAGCTGAAAGTTCCATGGTAGGAAATAATGTATATTAATAGTCACATCCAAATATTCAAGTTAATGCACTGTTCCTTACAGTTATTAGACAACGTTGACCTGAAATGTAGTAAAATTCTTGAAAGATACATTGTTAAGACAATTTGCTGTACATTGCAGTTAGGGTACACTATGTTTGGGTTGTGATTTCTAATTAAGGAACTTAAAAATTTGCATGTTAATAGATAAATAATATAACAAATAAAAGAAAAATTTCTAAAGGAATTGAATAAAGGAAACACTAATTTGAGAGCATTTCACTTTTAGTGAAGCATTTTACTTTTAGTGAAACATTTTATTTAAACATTTTCAAAACTGAAAAATAAACACTGCCTTTTGATTCTATTTTTAGGGGTACTATGTTTTACAGTACTATTTCTTTGACACTACTTTGCAGAGACAGCTGAAAGTTTGCATGGAAGGAGATAGTGAAAATATGTAGTCACATGCAAATTTTCAAGTTCATGAACTGTTTCCAACAATAATTAGATAAAGAAATGTAGTTAAATTCCTTAATTTTAGGTTGTTAAGACAATCTGCTCTTCAACCTGCTGTTCAAAATTGCAGTACATTAGGCTTGCCCAGCTATTTTGTAGAGTTACTAAGGTTTTTTACAATACTATTATTTGAAGACTTCTTTGAATAGACAACTGACCATTTGCATGCCAACAGATAATGATGATAGTCACATGCAAATTTTAAAGCTCATGGTCTTCTCCTTACAGTAATTAGAGAGTGTTGACCCAGCAATGTAGTAAAATTCTTGAAAAATATCTTATTAAGACAATCTTCTGTTCATTGTGTTAAGGGTACATTATGTTTGGGCATTGATTTTTAATTAAAGAACTTAAAAATTTGCATGTTAATAGATAAATAATGTAACAAATCACCTGCAAATTTCCAAGATAATTTAATAAAGGAAACACTAATTTCCGAGCTTTTCCTGTAAATTTTGTAAACAAGTTCAAAACTGAAGTGAATATATCTAGTCACATGCAAATTTTCAAGTTCATGAACAGTTTCCAACAGTAGTTAGACAACATTTACCCGAAATGTAGTAAGCATCTCGGAAAATATGTTGTTAAGACAATCAGCGCTACATTACAGTAAGGTTACACTATGATTGGGAGAGGATTTCTAATAAATTTTTTTTCTCAGGAACTTGAAAATTGGCATGTTAATAGTTGGCTTTTGTAACTAATCACATGCAAATTTCCAAAACAAATTGAATATTAAAGAAACAGTAATTTCAGAGCATATTTTGTAAAAATTGTAAAACATGTTCAAACTTGCAGTACATTAGCTTGTCCAGCTATTTCATAGGGGTACTAAGATTTTTTACAATACTATTATTAAAAACTAATTTGAATAGACAGCTGAACACAGTGCATTCAAGCAGATATATTTACAGTAGTCACATGCAAATTTTCAACTTCAATGTTGACCCCAAAATACATATAAGTGTGTTTATGGTATTCCTTTGTGAAGAAAGGAATGGTGAGCCTGAAAAACTCCCTTGAATATTCTCATAGAGAAACAATGCTAATTTTTGTGTATTTGGTACTGTTCATATGGTGAAAAAAGGAGGGCTGAGGTCGTAGAAGTGCCCCCCTGGATCCGCCCCTGACTTTCCTGACCATGTGAGCATGTCTGACCCCTTCATTATAGCTGGTAACATATAAGAGCAAATCTGTAAAATCGGGGCTAGTTTGTGATATTTTTGACAGGTCTTGACCTGTTCTCATCTCCTTTCCAGGTCTCCATTATAGAATTTTAAATAGGTCATGGAACTCTTTTGGTACTTTTTATATGCACTCACTAACACTTCCAAGTTGCCTATTCCTACATAGTTGTACTATGGAAATTGGTTACACTGTAGTGGTACTAAAAATGATCTATATGCAGACAATGCAGATGCATATGATAAGCTCTTCACCAATACAAGTATGTACAGTACAATCACAGTGCAGCTGGGAAATATACCCACATTCCTTACACAAGCAAGTTATTAACTCGTGGTTGACCAAACCACAAATGACCTGTTCCTCTGGATACTGAAAACTGGGCTTTGTCTGGAGAAGTTTGTGATGGATGATATGTGACATCAACCTGCCATACATTGCTTCTCAGTCTCTACTGTTTACTTTGAATGTGTGGTTAAAGTCTATTTTACTGTGAATTGTTAATGGGATTTCTGGGAAGGGTAGTCAGTGGCTGAACTGCCAGTAAAATCTAGCATCATGAGGGCACAAGGCTAAACTGTGCACCTGGGACCAAGGGTGTAAATACAGTGGGGGGGGTTGATGCCCCAGTGAAAATCAAAAGTCTGTGTTTTGAGCTCTGGAAAGTTGGTTTCAAATCCAGTGCAGAAGGCCTTTTTTTACAGTAGACTAGACATGAACAATACTGGAAGTGAAAAATTTGCTGGAAAAGAAGAAGAAAAAGGGGCGGTCTCCAAAAATTTGGATACGTTATAAATCAGTCTCAAATACCCAGAACAGTAAAAAACAAAGTCATGCCTCCTTGCAAATTTGAGGATATGTGTCACTGCCTTGGACTTTAAACACCCATTATCCTTCTGAATTCCATCAGGGACATTGTGGATATAAACATTTTGACACTGTAAATGTATAGCCTATGCACACATTTTTCTGTGGGGTAAACAAATACAGTAAAAAAATCAATATTTAATACCATATTCTGTAAATTTTATAATGGGATCTGTACCTTCAAAGTTCAATTGCCAAATTGTGTCCATGCGACTAAGTGCCAATTGGTCTGCCCTTAAATATGCCCTTCATCAATTGAACTCTGTAAGTAGGTCTTAAAAGAAGGGTTTAAGGTCATATCAAGTTTTAAATATGTTAGATAGGTACTTATTTTAGGCATTTTGGTGAAATTTGCATTGAACTCCAATGTGTGGTTCTCAAGGTATGAGCAAGTAAAGTTGTAACATTTTCAACAAACAGTGTATTTGAAGCAAGCACATATAACATCATATCCCCATATTATAATGGACAATCTTTTGTTTTTCTTTAAACTTGACAGCTTACTTTCTCCTTAACAGTCCCATGTTCAAAATGTGATTGCATATAGTGGCATGAGAACTTTTCAAACTTTGCAATCCCCATGGGAAGGTCCTATTCCTATTAACATCGAGGTAACACAACAGTCTGAAAAAACTGACAGAGAGAAACACAGCATTCCTTGTCAATGTGAGGAAGTGATTTAATCTCTGCTGCCCTCAAGCCCATCTAGTAACTTCATTTGCTGATATCTCA
Organism: Holothuria scabra; assembly: GCA_037179385.1. Lineage (NCBI taxonomy): Eukaryota > Metazoa > Echinodermata > Holothuroidea > Aspidochirotida > Holothuriidae > Holothuria > Holothuria scabra. Next base: position 6,170 of record JBANLX010000025.1, read on the forward strand.
AGAATAATGTACAATTTAAATGGAAATTTCACCAAGCTGTGTAGATTTGGTTCTTCTCTCACATGTGAAAATTAATTTTTTACTTAAACTTCCTCTTTAAAGAATTAGCATAAATTCAAATTTCGGTTGCATCTCCTTCCAGATAACATCTCCCTCAGGCTGTAAGAACCACACATTCAGCTACTAAACATCAAATACCTGTAGGGTCAAAAAGTTCTCTTTTCACCCTGTACAGGTATGTGTACTGGTGTCTGTCATATGGACTTAGTTTTTAGTTTAATTTCACAAAACTTTATTTCAGACTCATTCACATTTATAGACAGACAAATGTAAAGAAATGCAAAAAAAAAAATAAAAGAATAGGAAGAGCCTGAGGAGTGATTACAAGAAGCTTGGAAAGCCTATAGGGGTAATCACCCAGACACAAACACATACAAAGATAAACAAAAATACAACAAGCAGGAAAGAAAATGTATCTTAAGAGTTATTGCTATATATGAAGGGGATGATATTTAAGTGTCCTTTTGAAAGTGTTAACACAATACAGTTTCTTATATTGTTGGGGAGGGATTTCTATAATTTAAAACCTAGGTATCTAATGCTGAACTGAGAGGATTTTAGTCTAAACAATGGGACAGAAATATTACTTGCAGAGCATGTATGGTAGGCATGAGCCACGCTGCAGAAGTGAAAATACTTATTAAATATTACTGGGCAAGTACCATGAATGCATCTGTATATGAACATACTATTGCAGTAACGATTAAGGTTATAAATAGAAAGAATTTTGAGATTAGCAAACAAAGGGGCGGTATGATGCACTGCAGGCGGCCACTCCTTAGAAATAATGCGAACGCATCTTTACTGAAGTAAAAAGAGTGGCTGGATCCTAGTTGGTAAAGCACCGCCCCAAACAATGTTGCAATAGGATAAGCAAGGACGGATCAGTGTATTATACAGCGTGAGGAGAATATGTCTGGATAGAAGATGACGCAAACGGCTTAGAATACCAACCCCTTAGATACTTTATTACTTACATAAAGAATATGATCATTCCATGTAAGATGTTGGTCAATAACTACTCCAAGGAACTTGGATTTACCTGAAACCATAATATTTACGCCACAGAGTTCAATGTGTTTGATACCAGTATGAAAAGGCTTAGAGGGGGATCAAAAAATTACAGAGGTGGGCTTCGTGGCATTAAGCTATAGTTTGTTTACACAAAACCGCAAACTTTTTCAAATTCATTTTGAACAGTTTCTAACAATTTAAATTGTTCAGGACTGGAAAAGAAGAGGTTATATCATCAGCATAAGAAATAATGTGTAGCTTATTACGGGCTTTATACAGGTCATTGACATAGATAATGAAGGGGCAGACCTAAAATTGAACCTTGTGGGACACCCTAAGTAATAGGCTTAAGGTCAGAATTTGCATTACTAATTGTTACATATTGTTGTCTATCAGAAAAGCAACTTCTAAACCAGCTGAGGGACAAGTCTCTAACTCCATAATACTCAATCAAAATTTCATGATCAAGGGTGTCAATGTTCCATATAAAATCATTGAATATACAAAGTAAACTCAGGAGATACTGCACATTAATTTTAGAAATTAGTAACAAAAATGTTGTCAGATGATTGATAGGAGCCATTTCTGAACCAGTGTGACTGGATAAACAACTTCAAATTGGGAGGGAGGGGGGAGCAGCATTATCTTTTTTGCAAATTGTATACAAACAGAGGCACCTGGTCCATTGAGTGTTGGTGTAATGTAAAGTGATGGAAATTGTCATATTTTGTGTTCTTAATTGTGCAAGGTATGTGACTCGACCTTGAAAAACTTTCCTTTATGAAAGTTTTATTATATTTTCTATATGTTGTAATGGCTATTTATTGTTTTTTTTTTTATGCACTGGCTTTTTTCTGCTTTCAATTCTTTTAACTTTGACTGCAGCACCCAGAGGCCTTAGCATTTTGCACTTTATAATTTGCTATTATTATTATGATTATTATTATCATTATTATATTGTGGAAATGAAGAACTTCAAATGTAGAAGACAAAAGGGTAAAAAAATAAATTATGAACTTGATAGTGTGTAGTTAATTTGAAATTGAAACTTGGAAGATTAGACCTAGGCAACAATAGGCTCCTGGAATTTTGCATAAATTTGAAAGGTTACTGCATGTGTAATTTACTGTGTTTTAGGTTTTTGCACCAAAACCAATGGAGGCCATTGGAGCTGTTGAAAGACTTAGGTTAGAGATTCATATACAAATGTAATAACATTTAGTGCCAAGAATTTTGATCATGAGGTCATAAAATTGTTAGAATACCACAAGTAGCAATGCACCATCATAGAAAACAGTGATTTTTCTTTTGCATGTTTTTGCTAGCCTTCACCATTGTTTCCTGCAAATCCTGGGTTCCGATTTGGCTCTCAAACACCCATGATCACCAGATTTCTCAAACCAGTTCTTGTTTGATCTTCCACCTTTGAGTGGACATATGGCAGTTGGGACATGATACTGTATGAAGATAAAACCTACATTTGCATTTCTTTTAAAAAATTCTGTGGTCTGTACCTATGATGATTGGTTATTTGTTGCTTCAACCAGTTTGAGTTCATCAAGGATTCATTTTAGTCAAATGAAATAACTTGTATTTGTTTAATTCAAAATATTAATTTGGAGCTAACAAATGTGATCAGTGTCTTCTTTCCACAAAGTTGAATATCATTAAATTTCTTCAACATGGGTAGACAGACGGTCTTTTCAGCATAAGTAGTTCTAAAATTGTTTTTATATTAAGATATCTTCAAACTGTAAATCTGTGGAGTTAAAAATTTAATGGAATTTTTCTGTTTCTTTTTTTTTCTACATAGATGGCCCAGCAGCAGTTGCGAAGAAAATGCTCTGGAAAAGAAGACAAAAAATCCTGCTCACAACATTTGATGTTTACATAAAAAGGATTGTTACCTAACTGGCAAGGCAGAGATCATTACATGCATGCACTCCCATTAAAAGAAATTCTTGAATATTTGGTTGGAGGTCTTGAAAAGTCCTTAAAAGGTCTTGAAACTTGAACTGCTACTATAAACTCAGTTGAAAAATGTCAAAAATGGGATTATTAGCTCATACAGCAAAGCTAGTGTTTTCATCAGCACAGGGCATCTATCTATCTGTCAGTCTGTTAACACTTGTTCAAAATGCCTCTCCTCCCTCATGCTTCCATGGATTCGTTTAAAATTGGATGCAATATTCCTCAGGAAATGGGGGATACAGGGTCCTCAGGAATTTGTGGTCCAAGGTCCCATATAGGCCCTATATGAGGGAGTGAATATCCTTGGAAGACTATTTGTTGCTTTGAAAGCAGAAGTTTTTGTGGCTTGGGTAGCATATTTTTGAAGGTACAATTGCAGCATCACTGCTGGTAGCACCCAATAATCATTGAGTTATACAATAATTTTGGGTTAGTATTTGGTTGCTCTTGGAACCTTGTAGAAGTTTTCAAAAAACATAAGCTACCCCTCATGTCATGGCATTAAATTTGTTGGATAATATACTCCACTGGGTTTCCCTTTGAATTAGTGGTGTAGGTGGTAATTCTTACATAAGTCAACAGCAGGGGTGGTGCCATGGGGGCTGGCAATCCATTGGGGGATTTCACATTTTTGTCGGGAGTTTAGTGGATACAATTAAGTATGCGGTCCCCAAAACCGACAGTTAACCTGTTTTTTTTTTTTTTGCTAGTATCACAAGTCCTTTTTTACCACATACATTCAGGTGGAGTTCACAATTAATATAGAGGTCAAAAAATTTCATCCTTTATCACAAAGCCTAGTTGTTTTTCACATGTACATGTGTCATGTGGCATATTGTCTGCTAGAGAGCAACTCCCAGAGCATATCGGGTAGTCAAGGTAGTTTAGATACAATGTATGTTATGACTAATATGGTCTACAACCCCTAGAGTTCTTACTGATTACATATGCTTTTGGGTAAACCTACCAACAATTTTGCGTGCTTCGCTTGCTTTGCAATTTCATGGTTCAGAATCCAAAAGACACTATCGGTCAGCAACTCAACTGCCTTTAAATATTAAGTGAATTATTGAAAATTATCCCTCGCATGAACTTAATGGCATGTAGTAGTTACAGCTCCTTCATATCACCTTCTAACCCTCCCCTCTAAACATATAGGGAATTCAGAACTTTGGAGGTGGCATGCCAGCTTGTTGGGAAATTTCTGTCTTCACCTTATGTTTTACTGATTTTAGCTTTCAAAAGCTTTTAAAAGCTACAACTTTGGTATGCTTTGTCATGCACTCTTTCTCAGTTCAGATCTGTTATTTACAGCTTAATATAGTACAAATCCTTTCCACAGTTTCAAGAAACCTAATAAGTAATACCTGGATTTATGTAGATGTCATGAATTTCTTCTCATTTTGCTCAACCTAGTTAATCTTTTCTTGTGTCTTTCATGAGATATGACCATTGACCTGAGGATGGTAGTGCAGTGTAAGTTTAGCATATGGCCCAACTGCCTAGACTGTTCATTTTTAGTAGTTATTTCTCACTTGCCCAGTTTTTCCCTCAACCCACACAACCACTCTTTAGTATATATTATTTGCTGTCACTGAGAATAAAAATGATGCTGTAAGAAATTTTAGGAGCTATTTGGGTCACCATATCTTTTCAGATATGTGTTGTATAACTTTCTTGATGTATTGAGATATTTTGAACCCATTTGTATATTCAGTTGTATGTATGATGAGTTCTGTTTGTCTCTCCTGTCTTTGCCTAAATGTCATAAATGTGTGAATATCAATTTCTGTCATTCATTTAAAGGTTAAAATAAACGTTTTTTACAATATTTACTAATTGTTTTTTAAATACCATGGTCATGTTTAAATAATCCGTGCTTAACCTTTCCTTTGGTACCAAAACACTTTTCTCAAAAAGGAAGATGCTTTTCTTCCCAGATCATAATGTTCTAAAATTTCAAGTAGAGGGAAGTAAATCAACGTTGCATTATACCATGCGAAAACAAATAATCGGCAGGTTTTTTGGAAGCTTGTGGCACTTAACTGTGCGACATTTCCTCTGTTTTGTCTTAGCAGTAACATTCTTTTGGCTGTATTAATTGATGAAAAGTTGTCTCTGTTGCCTGCCAATGCAGAGAGTACACCTAATGAAAGCTTCTGGACTGAGTTCCAAAAACAGTAGGCCTGCAAAAGCCTAACATTGATGTTCAAAGAGTTGTAATACCCAGAGCTTGCTACCAAAGGGGACTCGATGCCTTGGCAATATAAGTTATTCACCTTGATCCCTATACTTTTGTGTATCTTTACCTCCCCACCACTCTGGGGAGTTTTGCCATGATTTCACAATACCCTGTCAGATATAAAGTAACACAGTTATATCTCACATCTGTAAAATTTGCAAAGGAATTTACAATAAAATTGAAGATGGAAATGTTGGAGACAGGTGCCACTGTACATTGACCCACCTCTACAAGTAATGGGCATGGGAAAAACTTGGGGATGTCTTTCGGGGTACTTGAAGTTTCCTAGATGGTTTCACAATAATCTGTCATGTATAAAGTAACATTCTAAACATTTCTTTTCTAAAATTCACATACAAAATGAGAATAGTGTTGAAGACCTGGTTTTTATTTCCTTTAAATCACTATGTTGTTGTTACTACAGCCCACAGTCACAAAGCTGTGCTTGGTATACACTCTAACATTATGATGAACTGTAGTTTAAAGTACCTTATTTAAAAGTTGGGGAATTTAGTTGGATACCCAGAAATTGAAAAAAACTGCTTTCTGAAGACATGGAAAACATTTGCTTTGTTATGTAAGTCACTTTGCAGATGAGAGAATGTGCCTACAAGTATAAAGTGTGTCTTGCCATTTGAGAGTTCTCCCAGTTATGTAATGATTATCTTGAATCTTCATATTTAAAATTTGAGAAATTTTTGTTCCATTGATAAATAATGAAATGTAATATTGCTAAAGAGACAGTTTTAAGTGCAGAAAATTATTTAAATTGGCTGAGCTGAAGTGTAGTCCATAGTAAATTACAGGCTGACATACAATGGGGCATTTTTTCAAGAAAGGGAACAAACCTGCTGATATCTTTTTTGGGGTACATGACCTTTAATCCATGGTTTCACGAAACTCTGTGAGATATTTAATAACACAATAAGTCGGAATTGACTCTTAAATTCACATGATAAATTACATTAAATTAAAGATTGAAATGTCTGAGACAGGTGGCCACTGTACAATAAAGCACCTTTACAAGTAATGGGCCTAGAACAAACTTGGGGATGTCTTATGGGGTACTTGAAGATTTCTGAATGGTTTCACAATAATCTGTCAGATGTAAAGTAACACACTTAATATTTCTATTGTAAACTTAAGGAAAAAATAACAATTTAATAATTAGAAGGTTAGACACCTGGTTTTTGGCAAAAATTTTTGTTTCAGTCTGATAAATGAAATGTAATAGTGCCAAAGAGATCCACTGTTCCAGTTCAGGATATACATTTCTTTTGCTGAGCCTGAGTAAAGTCCACAGTTAATTAGATACTACCTTACTATGGAGCACTTTTGCAAATGAGGAAACAAACCTGGGAATATCTTTGGGGGTACATGACATTTTACCAATGATTTGAGAATTCTCTGTGATATATTTAGTAACACTTTAGTCTTAATTGATTCTAAAATTCACAAAAAAATTACATCAAATTAAAGATTGAAATGTTGGAGACAGTTGGCCACTGTACAATGAAGCACCTTTACAAGTATTGATTGTAGAACAAACTTGGGGATGTCTTTCGGGGTACTTAGTGATATCTGAATGGTGTAACAATAATCCGTTAGATATAAAGTAACACACTTAATAATTCTATTGTAAAATTCACATAAAATATTAATTTAATAATTAAACTGTTACAGACATGGTTTTTATCCAGTGGCGAAGGAAGAAATTGCTGTCATCAGGGGTAACAACGTCCTTAAGGGACTCTTCAAAGTAGTACTGTGCTGTACTGTGCCTCATAACAGTAAAACCTAAAGAGGCACTCACAGAAAAATAGTAGTCCATCAATGGGCTGAGGGAGGGCGACTGTACATTGGCATATGGAACGTAGCCCTGCCTTCTTTTTTATTTCCTGTAAAACATTATGTTGTTTTTACTACAGCCCACATCCTAAAATCTGTGCTCTACCCCCTCAACCATCATGATGAATTGTAATTTAATGTACCTGACTTAAAAGTTGGGGAATATTATTAGTGGCATTCCTTTAAATTGAAAGAAATTTGTTTTTTCTTCTGAAGACATGGAAATTATTTGCTTTAGTATGTACATCACTTTGAATGTGAGAGAAAGTACATGCATTGAGTAAGTTTGTCTTTCCATTTGAGAGCACTACCAGTTATTAAATTATTATCTTGAATCCTGAGATTGAAAATTAAAGAAACGTTCGTTTCCATCATGATTAATGAAATGTAATAGTACCAAAGAAATCCACTGTTTCAGTGCAGGAACAAAAGTTTCTCTGGCTGAGCCCAGGTATGGTCCATAGTCAATTAGAGGTTACCATACTATGGAGCACTTTTGGAAATAAGGGAACAAACCTGGGGATATCTTTGGGGGTACATGAAGTTTTACCAGAGGCTTCAGAATACTCTGTGAGATATTTAATAACACAATTAGTCTGAATTATTTCTAAAATTCACACATAGAGAATTTCATTAAGTTAAAGATTGAATTGTCAGAGACAGGTGGCCACTGAACAATGGAGCACCTTTTCACAAGTATTGGGCGTAGAACAAACTTTGGGATCGCTTTCAGGGTACTTACAGATTTCTGATTTGTTTCACAATAATCTGTCAGATATAAAGTTATACACTTACTATTTCTATTCTTAAATTAACATTAAAAAAAAACAATTTAGTAATTGAAATGTTACAGACCTGGTTTCTTATCCAGTGGTGAAGGAAGAAAATTCTGTCGGCAGGGGCAGCAGAGTCCTTTAGGGACTCTTCAAAGTAGTTTAATACCCTATGCCTCATTACAATAAAACCTAAAGAGGCACTCACGGACAATTTGAGTCCAAAAATGGGGGCAGGCAGGCGCCTATACTGTAGGCATATAGTAGCCCTGCCACTGTTTTTATTTCCTGTAGTTGGTTAGTTACTTACATAGAATTTTAGGGCACTGCAGTTTCCAACTATTGGTTCAAATTGAGCTGGCCACTGACTTACTTCCTGTAAAACATTATTTTGTTTTTACAACAGCCCATAATCTGAAAGCTGTGCTCTAACCCCTTTACCATCATGATGAATTGTAGTTTAATGTACCTGACTTAAAAGTTGGGGAATATAATTAGTTGCATACTTTCACATTGAAAGAAAAATTTATTTTCTGAAGACATGGAAATTATTTGCTTTACAATGTCACTTTGCATGTAAGAGAGAGTACATGCATTGAAAAAGTGTCTCTTGCCATTTGAGAGAATATTTTGTGAGATATTTAATAACACAATTGTTCTGAATTAATTCTCAAATTCACATAAAAAATTTCATTAAAATAAAAATTGAAATGTGGGAGACAGATGGCCACTGTACAATGAAGCACTTTTACAAATATTGGGCATAGAACAAACTTGGGGATGTCTTTCGGGGTACTTGGCAACAGCATCCTTTTGGGACTCTTCAGAGTAGTTAAATACACTATGCCACATTACAATAAAACCTAAAGAGGGGCTCACAGTTTGAGTCCGGCAGTGGGGGGGGGGGTGGTCCTGAGGGTGATTATGCCATAGGTAGGCATATGGTAGCCCACCTGCCACTGTGGTTTTTTCCTGTAAAACAGTATGTTGTTTTTACTACAGCCCATATTCGTAACCACCATGATAAATTGTAATTTAATGTCGTGACTTTAAGGTTGGGGAATATTATTAGTGAAATACCTTCAAATTGAAAGATTTTTTTCCTGAAAACATGGAAATTATTTGGCTTATCATGTTTATATGTCTCTTTGCATGTAAGAGAAAGTACATGCCTTGAATAAGTGTGTTTTGCCATTTGAGAGTACTACCAGTTAAAAAATGATTATGAGATTAAATGATCTTGAGATTAAAAACTAGAGAAATGTTTGTTTCCATCATGATTAAAGAAATGAAATAATGCAAAAGAAATCCACTGTTTCAGTGCAGGATACAAGATTCTTTGGCTGAGCTAACGTATGGTCCATAGTCCATGGTCTCAGTTAGAAAATTATTATGTTGAATCTTGGGATTAAAAATTAGAGAAATGTTTGTTTTGATCATGATTAAGGAATTGTAATAGTGCCAAAGAGATCCACTGTTTCACTGCAGGATAAAAGTTTCTTTGGCTGAGCTCAAGTGTGGTCCATAGTTAAATAGTGGCTATACTGTTCTGTGGAGCACTTTTGGGGGTACATGGAAAGTTGGGGAATATTATTAGTTAAACACCTTCAAATTGAAAGATTTTTTATCTGAAAACTTGGAAATTATTTGCATTATAATGTATATGTAAGGGAAAGTACATGCATTGAACAAGTATGTCTTGGCATGAGAGTACACCCACTTATAAAATAATTATCTTGAATGTTGAGACTGGAAACTAGGGAAATAATTGTATCAGTCATGATTAGTTAACTGTAATAGTGCCAAACAGATCCACTGTTTCAGTGTACGATAAAAGTTTCTTTGGCTGAACTCAAGTATGGTCCATAGTTAAACACTGTACTATGGAACACTTTTGGAAATAAGGTAACAAACGTGGGAATATCTTTGGGGGTACATGGAGATTTACGGATGGCTTCAGGATACTTTGTGAGATTGTTTATAACACAATTAGTCTGAATTAAATCTAAAATTCATACATAGAAAATTACATTCGCGGTTAAAGATTGAATTGTTGGAGACAGGTAACCACTGTACTATAGAGCACCTTTTCAAGTATCGGGTGTAGGACAAACTTGGGGATGTCTTTCAGGGTACCATGATGAATTGTAATTTAATGTCGTGACTTAAACGTTGGGGAATGTCATTAGTGAAATACCTTCCAATTGAAAGAATTTTTCTTTTCTGAAGACATGGAAATTATTTGCGTTATAATGTATGTTACTTTGCATGTAAAGAAAAGTACATATATTGAATAAGTGTGTCTTGCCATTTAAGAGTTCTCTCAGTTACAAAATAATTATCTTGAATCTCGAGATTGAAAACTAGAGAAATGTTTGTATCAGTCACGATTAATGAACTGTAATAGTGCCAAAGAGATCAGCTGTTTCATTGTAGGATAAAAGTTTCTCTGGCCGAGCTCAAGTATGGTCCATAGTTAAATAGGGTCTATACTGTACCAGGGTTGTTGAAATGAATGAAATGTATAGAAAAATGAAAATAAGTATAGCCCACTGTAGCAGTGTATACATAAAACAACCCAACCTTCCTGGTTCCTAATAATATGGGCACATGACCAAAGTACTGTGCTATATGGAAATGTTGTTCATACAAAGACAGTGATTTCAAATGTAGAAAATTTAGAGAAAATATCTACATATTCCCAAAAGAAAATGCTAAATGAACAATACACACCAATAATTCTATGAAAAAGTATTGAGTAGGCTATAGGCATACAGTATATATAGTATGCTGAACTAGGGAGTCCAAACGATTCCTGGTTGAAACTGGGAACTGTACTCCTTGTTACTAAGCTCACTGCACAATCATTTCATAGCAGATACATGTGTACTGGCAATTGATTACACTATGTAAAACTTAATGGTTTATGGAATGTACTGTAACAATGTACACTGTACATTAATTAATCAATTCATCTATCAATTCTCAATATTTCTAGTGCTTTGACTTAATAAGATCTCATTGGGCATGGTATGGGTCCTGATATAAGGGTGGAAAAACACAAAAATAATTGAATCCCATGCCTGATTCATAGAGTAAAAATTTCATAAGCATCCTGTCTTTGAATCACCCTAAAATGAGACCCTACAACACACTGTGGTACAGTATCACTAAAATATATGATATTTCTAACTTGTGGCCAGGACAGTAGAGATAATGTCCAATACTTGCATTTGTATTTGAGGGTCCTACTGTCCTCAACCAACTTCATGAAAAAGACTCATGATCAAGACAAATATGGTTGATATTTTCCAATGAAATACTGTACACCTCACTTGAATATTATCGACAGTCTATGGAATCAATACTGATGCATCTCTTACTAGGGGTGCACATTGATTTTAATCATTCTAAGCTATGTTGTTTGTTCAAATTAGTTGAATCAAGTGAATAAACCATCCAAAATTAACTTTATCTGACCATAAATAAAATTTTTCCAATAAAGTGATTTAAATCAATGATTTTTTTGAAAACTCATTTGATTAAAATCACAACTTATATCAGTGATTTTAATCAAGGCGATTAAAATCAAACAACCCTGTACTGTACTGTGGAGCACTTTTGGAAATAAGGGAACAAACCTGGGGATATCTTTGGGGGTACGTGAAGTTTTACCCATTGCTTCAGGATATTCGGAGAGATATTTCTCAGCAAAATTAGTCTTAATTAATTCTGAAATTCACATAATAAGTTCCATCAAGTTAAAGATTGAAATGTCGGAGACAGGTGGCCACTGTTCAATGAAGCACCTTTACATTTATTGGGCGTAGAACAAACTTGGGGATGACTTTCAGGGTACTTGAAGGTATGTGAATGGTGTAACAATAATCTGTCAGATATATAGTAACACACTTAATAGTTCCATTATCCATTCAGAATACTCTGTGATGAGTGTTGTAGTGCTTAAGACCAGTCTAGCTCTTCAAACCGGTCTCGAGATTGGTTTTTGCTAGTTTCGGTCTCGGTCTCGATACCTTGTGGTCTCAGTCTCATACCCTTGCGGTCTTGAAAATTGTCCTGGTCTTGCTTGGATTTTTTTTAATGTAAGTAAGATGATTATTGTCTAAAAATAGAAAATTGAAGTGTTAGGTACACTGTAAGATGCATAGATAACTCATTTATGTAACTTTTAAGTGAGTGATTTTTGTCCATTGTTATTTTATGATGGATACCAATAAATTTTATGTTACCCCACCAGTGAAGTACCCATGGGATGGCATTGGGCAATGCCACCCAACCCTTTTCCTCACAGAAGGTAGCATATGTGGCAACAGATTGCATGTAAGGACATCAACTTTTACAAACAATAACAAAGGGTAAGGGGCATCTCTCAGGTTTGTTCCGCTGCCGGAAAAGATGTAGGAGAAAGGGGCAGGGGAGTGGAGGATGGTCAGGTGCGCTGAGCAATAGTTTTACATTTATCATGCAACAGGTGTTTGGGGTAAAACCATTTATACTCGGGAGTTCGGACAGTAACATACAAAATTGCATCAATTCAGCGGATCTTGAGTTTAGCCAAGAGTTGCAATAGGGAAACAGCATATTTTCAATTCCGTTGTAGCTAGTTTCCCGCTGAAGATTATATAGCCTACCATTTCATCTAATGTTATGGTACATTTTGTGGTAAATTTCTGATCTCTTGGCATGTTGATGGTTTTTAATTATTGCAAAAGCTAAAAATAGAGACTATTTAGATAAACTTTTAAGAGCTGCATGATAATACAATTTTAGGCCATCTGAGGAATAGCTATTTTTTGAAATTTTCTTTCCTCTCCACACCAACTGATAAAGGCTCTCAACTTAGATAGTATTGTATTTATGGTAGAATTACTTTTGTGTGCATGAAAGTAAAAACGGACATGCGCTCCCGTGCCCTTAAGCCCATCACTGATGCTTTTAATTTGACTCCTAAAAGTATGCAAATTTAAAAACAAATTTTACTTTGAATAGGTACCAGTACCCTTTGGCATCTGATTGCATGTAAGACACAAAATGTTCAGTTTTCCCCCATTAACCACCACAATTCAACTCTCAGGACTGTTCCTGAAAAATTTAAAAATCTTGCACCATTTTTCATTTAAGCTCCTTGAAAAGGTCAAGAATTTTCAAAGGGGAAAGGGAAACCCTCTCCCTTAGACCCTTCCCCCTACTGGCAATCACTCAACATACCGCATCACAGAAAAATTGCCTACTTCACTAAACCTCACCTTTTTAAACCCATACATTAAGTTTACTTTACAAAAATGCCAATTACCTTGAGTTAGATAGAGTTTTATGGCCTAGTCTCCAAGCTATCGCTTCAAGTCGAGCAGGCCATGCCCCCCCTCCAGTCCTGCCCCTCAGAGAAAAATTGCTTACTTCACTGAACCTCACCTTACCTTTTTAAACTCATACATTAAGTTTGCTTTACAAAAACGCCAATTACCTTGAGTTAGAGTTTTACAGCATAGTCTCCAAGCTATCAGTTCAAGTCGAGCAGGCCATGCCCCCCCCCCTCCTCCAGTCCTCCCCCTCAGAGAAAAATTGCTTACTTCACTGAACCTCACCTTACCTTTATAAACTCATAGAGTTAACTTTACATGTTGACAGGCCATGGCCTTTTAGTTTCCCAAAAGGGAAAACTACAGAGCTGCTCTCATTCCTCTCCAGGCAAAACCTTGCGGGGGACTGTGGATTGCAAAGGCAAAAGTGACTATCATGCTCATACCAAAGTTGGTAGCCAATGACTGACTACAAACGTGTTATTGCCATATTTGCAACCGCATATGTTTTTATCCTAGCACGTGTAACGATAGATTAGTTGTACATTGAAGCTCGAAGACGATAATTTTTGGTTGGTTGTCTTTCTTGCAGTGGCGTAGCTACTGGGGGGGCAGGGGGGGCAAATTGCCCCCCCTGGAAAAAATTTTGGGGAAATTTGATGAATTTTCTTATTCTTACAAAAATTTCTCAAAATTTTTGGTAGAATAAGAAATTGTGAGATATTTTTCATACGTAATTCGTATTTTCATGCAAAAAATTAACTCAGATTTTGTCAGTGTCGCATGAACCGGCCCTACTCGTGTTCCACAGAAATGTCCTCCCCGCGTAGCAGATTGAATGTTCTCTTGTATATGCACTAGGGTTATGATCAGTGCATTTCAGTGCACACATTCAGGTATTTAACAACAGCTGATACAGTGCAACTAACACTGAAAGGCTGTAATCCCGAACTTATCCCCTTGTACACAGTCTCCGTGTTGTGCACTTTGGGAATTCAGTAAAAGGATGTGAAAACTGACAAGTCACTACCATGGACCCCCGGGGTTATTATGTTGTTCTACAAGCTATTAGCAGCTATGCCGATTTTACTCTGTGTTCGTAACGATGGATGGGGCTGAAACAATCCATGGCCAACGATAAACTTAAAGTTAGTCTAGAAATTAGAATGAAAGGGATCCATTGGCATACTTAGATTTTGTTACTTAGCCTTATCCTTGGAGGCTTACATTCTAGTTTGCGAAAATAGCTTTCTGCTCACTTGGGTTGTAACAATAAACGGGTCAATGAGTACCTTGTAGCCTTCTTCACTTAACAGACTGCGGTTCTAACAGGATATCCTCTGTGATCGAGCCACTCTTAGGCCTCCTTAGTGGCGTGCGAAGGGGAGACCATTGGGCCATGCCCCCATCACAGATGCCATTTTTGCTTTGTTCTTAAAAATACGTAGTCTAACTTTATTAACACAGATTTTACTTCAAAAGATAACATATGTGGCACCAGATTGCTTATAAGGACACCCAATTTTTCAAGAATTTTCAAAGGGGAAGGATTGTCTCTGCAAGGTCCTTCAGTGATGCCATTTTTTTTAATTCCTATAAATAGACCTAGGCAAATTCTGTCAAATTCCAATTTTTACCTAAAATGGTAGACTCTGTTTCCCACTGGTGGCATCGATAAAAAAGACAACATGTTTAGATTCTCTTTAAAAACATGAATAAGCTATTTTTGGCCATCTGAGGGGTCTAATTTTTCGAAATTTTCTTTACGCTCCACGCCAACCAACGGTGGCGCTTCGTTCAGTCTTTTGGGCAAAATTACATTTGTAGGGTCAAATTAGCTCTTAACTCTCTGATCACTTTGCACTTTGCGAACATATTTTGAAGTGAGCGTTTTATTGCAAAAGACAAAAGAAGAAAGCGACTCGTTAGATTCTTCGTATAAGTCAGGAAAATGCTATTTCCGGCCATCTGAGGGGTCTGATTTTCGAAATTTTCTCTACGCTCCGGGCCAACCAATGGTGGCGCTCCGCTTAGATAATCTTTAAGATAAAATAACGTTTTATGGCCAAGAAAACCCCAATCCTGTACCGATCAATGCTCTTTTATTTTGACTCCTAAAAGTGTGCAAACTTAAAGACAAGTTTTACTTCGTAGGGTAGCATAAATGGCATAAGAATGCATGTAAAGACACAAAAGTTTCAGTTTTATCCTCATGAACCACCACGATTAACTTTTGACACTGTTCCTGTCAAAGTCGAAAATATTGCACCATTTTGCATCTAGGCTCCTTGAAAACGTCAAAAAATTTCCGGACATCCCCTCTCCTTAGACCATACTGCATGCCCCCCTTCAGAGAAATTCTTCGTACGCCACTGCGTTACAACATACAAATAAACCACATATTGTTTACCAAAATAATATACTGTGTTATTTCCGATTGCTCTATGTTATACTTTAAGATTAAAATGCAGGTAATATTATAAACTGACATGGTAATGTTGTTATACTTGTAAATTTGCATATTTTATATGAAATACATACACATTGACCGGGAAAAATTTTGGGGAAATTTCATACCTTTGCCCCCCCTGGAAAAAATCCTAGCTACGCCACTGCTTTCTTGTGGCGTCTCGAAGTTGTTACTATTAGTTGTTCTAGGGTATGTGGTACTTGGAATGTTAGAAGTACCCCCAAAAAACAAAAGACAGTAAAGAATACTATACTTACAATTATGTACTCAAAATATAAGTAATCTACTTCAACATCATTTTAAACATGCTTGGGCATCTTACATTTTGGGGCTGAATTTAGAATTGTCACATTATATTTAAAATACCTTACCTTATAGTCGATGAGCCCAAAAGTGATGATTTGTGACATTTATTTTGTTGGTAGAGGGAGGAATTTTACTGCCAAAAAGATATGCTCGCCTATTCATTACACTAAGACAACAAGTCAACCAAGTTTAGAACATTAATATTAATACTATGTGAATCGAAATTGTGGACCCCAAATTTTGGAAGCGCCTAAATAACTTCCACATATCTGCAATTTTATAATCACATCATCAAATTCAACCCGTGTGGAAATGTGGTATTCTGTCTTCCAAGAACTCTCACGCCTAGCGTGGACTTTGCACAAATGGTTGCATCAAAACTTTCAGGGTACGTAGTAAGTTGGTACAGTAACTTTTCCAAGTAGCCTAACAGTATATATCGTAATGTTACAATAGGCACCTATAATTAGTTTAATTAAGAGTTAGAGAGTTTTATTTAGAACATTTTAAAATATCCAGTAAACTAACTCTACAAGTTTTGACCCATATTACTGTTTTTGAAGCCTATAGCGTAAAAGTTAAAAACGTAGACTTCCATTAGCCTATTTACAGTAGGCCTAGGCCGCAGTCTAGCCCTCGAACAGGGCTGTGTGTTTGTTACATGGCCACACACAGCCCTGTTTGAGGGCTATAGGCCTAGTATAGCCTAATTCATGGCTGAAGAAGCTTGCACTGTACAATTAGTAGCTATAGCATACTAGCCTAGGCCTAAATAGAAATACTGAACATTTCGGCCAAATATTAGTCAGTAGGCTATGTAACTTAATTAGGCCTAGTACAGGATCCGCTCTGTAGTCCCTCGTCTCATTGGTCCCCCACTTACTATTTCGTCTCATTGGTCCCTTGTCTCATTGGTCCCGTCTCATATTAATAGTTCCCGGGTTAGGGTTAGGGGACCAATGACATGGGAGACCAGTGTCACAGGTCACCTTGCAATGACATGGGGGACTATTGACACATTGGGACTATTGACAAGGGGCACTACAGAAGTTCTCCCTTTACCGTAAAGGTTTTTTAGGGATGCGCATGCTTAAACTCCTTACACTAGATTTCATGCATAATAATAAATATAACAGACAACCCCTTCCTTATATTGCTGTTTTTAAACAGTTGTGACACACAATCACAGTTGCATAGTGAACTAACATAGACATACAGTAAGGTTTGTAGAGAAGTTGTCACAAGTGGGATGTATTGCTTCAGTGTTGTTTGTCAGATGTCAACCGAGAAAAGCTCCTAGATATTACATTATTTTTCGTAGGTACTTTAATTCTTTTTTATCGTAAAGGTCTTTCACTCGGCCAGTGCTAAAAGTTTTTACACTATATTTCATGGTAAATTTTATAGACTGCTTGTTACTGTACATTGCTGCTTTTAATGGAGTTGTCACACACAATCACAGTTGCATTCTCAACTAACATAGAGATCAGCTTCGTGGAGAATTGTCACATGAAAGATATTGCTTCAGAGTTGTTTGTGACGTGTGGTAGAGAAAAGCTTCATGGAGATTAATACATTATTTTTCATAGACAGTTGTCTCAGGTGGAAAGTTTTTGTTGTATTTGGAAGCAATAAATTGCTTTTTCTCAGTAGCTGCCCAGAAACAAAGCAACACTCAACTATTCTTCACTTTCATAACTTCAAATATTTCTCAAAACAGGCAAACACAATACCCTTTCAGGAAACAGTCATCTTAAGTTTTGATTTCAAGTTTTGGCTGACTGGCTTGTTTTCCCTACTCCATTGCTTATGTGGAGCTTCACGCACAAAGGCAGTAGGTTCCATTTTTAGAGTCTTTCCTCTTTCGTTTCCATCATAATTAATGAAATGAAATAGTGCAAAAGAAATCCACTGTTTCAGTGCAGGATACAAGATTCTTTGGTTGAGCTCACGTATGGTCCATAGTTAAGTAGAGGCTACTGTACTATATGGAGCACTTTTGGAAGTAAGGGAACAAACCTGGGGATATCTTTGGGGGTACATGAAGTTTTTCCCAGAGACTTCAGAATACTCTGTGAGGTATTTATTAACACAATTAGTCTGAATTAATTCTGCAATTGAGATAAAATATTCCATCAAGTTAAAGATTGAAATGTCAGAGACAGGTGGCCACTGTACAATGAAGCACCTTAACAAGTATTGGGCATAGAACAAACTTGGGGATGACTTTCGGGGTACTTGAAGGTATCTGAATGGTGTAACAATAATTTGTCAGATATAAAGTAACACACTTTACATTTCCATTGTAAAATCCACAAAAAAATAATTTAATAATTTAAATGTTACAGATCAGGTTTCCAGTGGAGGAAAAAAATTTTGTCAGCGAAGCAACAACGTCCTTCTGGGACTCTTGGAAGTATTTAAATACACTATGCGAAAAATTAGAATTAAACATAAAGAGGTGGGCATAGACAACTTGAGTCCATCAATTCTGGGGGCGTGAGGGTGACTATACCATAGGCATATTGTAGCCCACCTGCAACTGTGTTTTTTTCCTGTAAAACATGTTGTTTTACCACAGCCAACATTCTAAAAGCTGCCCTCTACCCCTTATACCACCATGATGAATTGTAACTTAATGTCGTGACTTGAACGTTGGGGAAAATTATTAGTGGAATACCTTCAAATTGAAAGAAATTTGTTTTTTGCTCCGAAGACATGGAAATTATTTGCCTTATAATGTATGTCACTTTGCATGTAAGAGAAAGTACATACATGCGTTAAATAAGTGTGTCTTGCCATTTGAGAGTACTCCCAGTTAAAAAATGATCATCTTCAATCTTGAGATTAAAAACTAGAGAAATGTTTGTTTCCATCATGATTAATGATATGGAATAGTGCAAAAGAAATCCACTCCACTGTTTCAGTGCAGTATACAGTTAGATTCTTTGGCTGAGCTCAGGTATGGTCCATAGTTAATTAGAGGCTCCTGTACTATGGAGCATTTTTGGAAGTAAGGGAACAAACCTGGGGATATCTTTCGGGGTACATGGAGTTTTACCAGAGGCTTCAGAATACTCTGTGAGATATTTAATAATGCAATTAGTCTGAATTTAATCTAAAATTGATACATAGAATATTGCATTAAGTTAAAGATTGAATTGTCAAAGACAGGTGGCCACTGTACAATGAAGCATCTTTAACAGTATTGGGCGTAGAACAAACCTGGGGATGACTTTCGGGGTACTTGAAGGTATCTGAATGGTGTAACAATAATCTGTCAGATATAAAGTAACTCACTTCACATTTCCATTGTAAAGTCCACAAAATAATAATTTAATAATTTAAATGTTACAGAACTTGTTTTCAGTGGAGGAAAACCATTTTGTCAACAGGGGCAACAACGTCCTTTCGGGACTCTTGGAAGCATTTAAATACCCTATGCGAAAAATTAGAGTAAAACATAAAGAGGTGGGCACAGACAACTTGAGTCCATCAATTCTAGGGGCCTGAGGGTGACTATACCATAGGCATATTGTAGCCCACCTGCAACTGTGTTTTTTTCCTGTAAAACATTATGTTGTTTTACCACAGCCGACATTCTAAAAGCTGCCCTCTACCCCTTATACCACCATGATGAATTGTAACTTAATGTCGTGACTTGAACGTTGGGGAATATTATTAGTGGAATACCTTCAAATTGAAAGAAATTTGTTTTTTCTTCTGAAGACATGGAAATTATTTGCCTTATAATGTATGTCACTTTGCATGAAAAAGAAATTACATGCATGGGTTAAATAAGTGTGTCTTGCTGTTTGAGAGTACTCCCAGTTAAAAAATGATAGTCTTCAATCTTGAGATTAAAAACTAGAGAAATGTTTGTTTCCATCATGATTAATGAAATGAAATAGTGCAAAAGAAATCCACTGTTTCAGTGCAGGATACAATTATATTCTTTCGCTGAGCTCACATGTGGTTCAAAGTTAATTAGAGGCTACTGTACTATGGAGCATTTTTGGAAGTAAGGGAACAAACCTGGGGATATCTTTCGGGGTACATGGAGTTTTACTAGAGGCTTCAGAATACTCTGTGAGATATTTAATAATACAATTAGTCTGAATTTAATCTAAAAGGAATACATAGAATATTGCATAAAGTTAAAGATTGAATTGTCAAATACAGGTGGCCACTGTACAATGAAGCACCTTTACCAGTATTGGGCGTAGAACAAACTTGAGGATGACTTTCGGGGTACTTGAAGGTATCTGAATGGGTGTAACAATAATCTGTCAGATATAAAGTAGCACACTTCACATTTCCATTGTAAAGTCCACAAAATAATAATTTAATAACTTAAATGTTACAGATCTTGTTTTCTGTGGAGGAAAACAATTTTGTCAACAGGGGCAACAACGTCCTTTCGGGACTCTTGGAAGTATTTAAATACCCTATGCGAAAAATTAGAGTAAAACATGAAGAGGTGGGCACAGACAACTTGAGTCCATCAATTCTAGGGGCCTGAGGGTGACTATACCATAGGCATATTGTAGCCCACCTGCAACTGTGTTTTTTTCCTGTAAAACATTATGTTGTTTTACCACAGCCGACATTCTAAAAGGTGCCCTCTACCCCTTATACCACCATGATGAATTGTAACTTAATATCGTGACTTGAACGTTGGGGAATATTATTAGTGGAATACCTTCAAATTGAAAGAAATTTGTTTTTTCTTCTGAAGACATGGAAATTATTTGCCTTATAATGTATGTCACTTTGCATGTAAGAGAAAGTACATGCATTGAATAAGTCCCTCTTGCTGTTTGAGAGTACTCCCAGTTAAAAAATGATTATCTTCAATGTTGAGATTGAAAACTAGGGAAATGTTTGTTTCCATCATGATTAATGAAATGAAATAGTGCAAAAGAAATCCACTGTTTCAGTGCAGGATACAATTATATTCTTTCGCTGAGCTCACATGTGGTTCAAAGTTAATTAGAGGCTACTGTACTATGGAGCATTTTTGGAAGTAAGGGAACAAACCTGGGGATATCTTTCGGGGTACATGGAGTTTTACTAGAGGCTTCAGAATACTCTGTGAGATATTTAATAATACAATTAGTCTGAATTTAATCTAAAAGGAATACATAGAATATTGCATAAAGTTAAAGATTGAATTGTCAAATACAGGTGGCCACTGTACAATGAAGCACCTTTACCAGTATTGGGCGTAGAACAAACTTGAGGATGACTTTCGGGGTACTTGAAGGTATCTGAATGGGTGTAACAATAATCTGTCAGATATAAAGTAGCACACTTCACATTTCCATTGTAAAGTCCACAAAATAATAATTTAATAACTTAAATGTTACAGATCTTGTTTTCTGTGGAGGAAAACAATTTTGTCAACAGGGGCAACAACGTCCTTTCGGGACTCTTGGAAGTATTTAAATACCCTATGCGAAAAATTAGAGTAAAATATAAAGAGGTGGGCACAGACGACTTGAGTACATCAATTCTAGGGGCCTGAGGGTGACTATACCATAGGCATATTGTAGCCCACCTTCAACTGTGTTTTTTTCCTGTAAAACATTATGTTGTTTTACCACAGCCGACATTCTAAAAGGTGCCCTCTACCCCTTATACCACCATGATGAATTGTAACTTAATGTCGTGACTTCAACGTTGGGGAATATTATTAGTGGAATACCTTCAAATTGAAAGAAATTTGTTTTTTCTTCTGAAGACATGGAAATTATTTGCCTTATAATGTATGTCACTTTTCATGAAAAAGAAATTACATGCATGGGTTAAATAAGTGTGTCTTGCTGTCTGAGAGTACTCCCAGTTAAAAAATGATAATCTTCAATCTTGAGATTAAAAACTAGAGAAATGTTTGTTTCCATCATGATTAATGAAATGAAATAGTGCAAAAGAAATCCACTGTTTCAGTGCAGGATACAATTATATTCTTTCGCTGAGCTCACATGTGGTTCAAAGTTAATTAGAGGCTACTGTACTATGGAGCATTTTTGGAAGTAAGGGAACAAACCTGGGGATATCTTTCGGGGTACATGGAGTTTTACTAGAGGCTTCAGAATACTCTGTGAGATATTTAATAATGCAATTAGTCTGAATTTAATCTAAAAGGAATACATAGAATATTGCATAAAGTTAAAGATTGAATTGTCAAATACAGGTGGCCACTGTACAATGAAGCACCTTTACCAGTATTGGGCATAGAACAAACTTGAGGATGACTTTCGGGGTACTTGAAGGTATCTGAATGGGTGTAACAATAATCTGTCAGATATAAAGTAGCACACTTCACATTTCCATTGTAAAGTCCACAAAATAATAATTTAATAATTTAAATGTTACAGATCTTGTTTTCTGTGGAGGAAAACAATTTTGTCAACGGGGGCAACAACGTCCTTTCGGGACTCTTGGAAGTATTTAAATACCCTATGCGAAAAATTAGAGTAAAATATAAAGAGGTGGGCACAGACGACTTGAGTACATCAATTCTAGGGGCCTGAGGGTGACTATACCATAGGCATATTGTAGCCCACCTTCAACTGTGTTTTTTTCCTGTAAAACATTATGTTGTTTTACCACAGCCGACATTCTAAAAGGTGCCCTCTACCCCTTATACCACCATGATGAATTGTAACTTAATGTCGTGACTTGAACGTTGGGGAATATTATTAGTGGAATACCTTCAAATTGAAAGAAATTTGTTTTTTCTTCTGAAGACATGGAAATTATTTGCCTTATAATGTATGTCACTTTGCATGAAAAAGAAATTACATGCATGGGTTAAATAAGTGTGTCTTGCTGTTTGAGAGTACTCCCAGTTAAAAAATGATAGTCTTCAATCTTGAGATTAAAAACTAGAGAAATGTTTGTTTCCATCATGATTAATGAAATGAAATAGTGCAAAAGAAATCCACTGTTTCAGTGCAGGATACAATTATATTCTTTCGCTGAGCTCACATTTGGTTCAAAGTTAATTAGAGGCTACTGTACTATGGAGCATTTTTGGAAGTAAGGGAACAAACCTGGGGATATCTTTCGGGGTACATGGAGTTTTACTAGAGGCTTCAGAATACTCTGTGAGATATTTAATAATACAATTAGTCTGAATTTAATCTAAAAGGAATACATAGAATATTGCATAAAGTTAAAGATTGAATTGTCAAATACAGGTGGCCACTGTACAATGAAGCACCTTTACCAGTATTGGGCGTAGAACAAACTTGAGGATGACTTTCGGGGTACTTGAAGGTATCTGAATGGGTGTAACAATAATCTGTCAGATATAAAGTAGCACACTTCACATTTCCATTGTAAAGTCCACAAAATAATAATTTAATAACTTAAATGTTACAGATCTTGTTTTCTGTGGAGGAAAACAATTTTGTCAACAGGGGCAACAACGTCCTTTCGGGACTCTTGGAAGTATTTAAATACCCTATGCGAAAAATTAGAGTAAAATATAAAGAGGTGGGCACAGACGACTTGAGTACATCAATTCTAGGGGCCTGAGGGTGACTATACCATAGGCATATTGTAGCCCACCTTCAACTGTGTTTTTTTCCTGTAAAACATTATGTTGTTTTACCACAGCCGACATTCTAAAAGGTGCCCTCTACCCCTTATACCACCATGATGAATTGTAACTTAATGTCGTGACTTCAACGTTGGGGAATATTATTAGTGGAATACCTTCAAATTGAAAGAAATTTGTTTTTTCTTCTGAAGACATGGAAATTATTTGCCTTATAATGTATGTCACTTTGCATGTAAGAAAAAGTACATGCATGGGTTAAATAAGTGTGTCTTGCTGTTTGAGAGTACTCCCAGTTAAAAAATGATAGTCTTCAATCTTGAGATTAAAAACTAGAGAAATGTTTGTTTCCATCATGATTAATGAAATGAAATAGTGCAAAAGAAATCCACTGTTTCAGTGCAGGATACAATTATATTCTTTCGCTGAGCTCACATTTGGTTCAAAGTTAATTAGAGGCTACTGTACTATGGAGCATTTTTGGGAGTAAGGGAACAAACCTGGGGATATCTTTCGGGGTACATGGAGTTTTACTAGAGGCTTCAGAATACTCTGTGAGATATTTAATAATGCAATTAGTCTGAATTTAATCTAAAAGGAATACATAGAATATTGCATAAAGTTAAAGATTGAATTGTCAAATACAGGTGGCCACTGTACAATGAAGCACCTTTACCAGTATTGGGCGAAGAACAAACTTGAGGATGACTTTCGGGGTACTTGAAGGTATCTGAATGGGTGTAACAATAATCTGACAGATATAAAGTAACACACTTCACATTTCCATTGTAAAGTCCACAAAATAATAATTTAATAATTTAAATGTTACAGATCTTGTTTTCAGTGGAGGAAAACAATTTTGTCAACAGGGGCAACAACGTTCTTTGGGGACTCTTGGAAGTATTTAAATACCCTATGCGAAAAATTAGAGTAAAACATAAAGAGGTGGGCACAGACAACTTGAGTCCATCAATTCTAGGGGCCTGAGGGTGACTATACCATAGGCATATTGTAGCCCACCTGCAACTGTGTTTTTTTCCTGTAAAACATTATGTTGTTTTACCACAGCGGACATTCTAAAAGCTGCCCTCTACCCCTTATACCACCATGATGAATTGTAACTTAATGTCGTGACTTGAACGTTGGGGAATATTATTAGTGGAATACCTTCAAATTGAAAGAAATTTGTTTTTTCTTCTGAAGACATGGAAATTATTTGCCTTATAATGTATGTCACTTTGCATGTAAGAGAAAGTACATGCATTGAATAAGTCCCTCTTGCTGTTTGAGAGTACTCCCAGTTAAAAAATGATTATCTTCAATGTTGAGATTGAAAACTAGGGAAATGTTTGTTTCCATCATGATTAATAAACTAGGGAAATGTTTGTTTCCATCTTGATTAATGAAATGAAATAGTGCAAAAGAAATCCACTGTTTCAGTGCAGGATACAATTATATTCTTTCGCTGAGCTCACATATGGTCCAAAGTTAATTAGAGGCTACTGTACTATGGAGCATTTTTGGAAGTAAGGGAACAAACCTGGGGATATCTTTCGGGGTACATGGAGTTTTACTAGAGGCTTCAGAATACTCTGTGAGATATTTAATAATGCAATTAGTCTGAATTTAATCTAAAAGGAATACATAGAATATTGCATAAAGTTAAAGATTGAATTGTCAAATACAGGTGGCCACTGTACAATGAAGCACCTTTACCAGTATTGGGCGTAGAACAAACTTGAGGATGACTTTCGGGGTACTTGAAGGTATCTGAATGGGTGTAACAATAATCTGTCAGATATAAAGTAGCACACTTCACATTTCCATTGTAAAATCCACAAAATAATAATTTAATAACTTAAATGTTACAGATCTTGTTTTCAGTGGAGGAAAACAATTTTGTCAACAGGGGCAACAACGTCCTTTCGGGACTCGTGGAAGTATTTAAATACCCTATGCGAAAAATTAGAATTAAACATAAAGAGGTGGGCATAGACAACTTGAGTCCATCAATTCAAGGGGCCTGAGGGTGACTATACCATAGGCATATTGTAGCCCACCTGCAACTGTGTTTTTTTCCTGTAAAACATTATGTTGTTTTACCATAGCCGACATTCTCAAAGGTGCCCTCTACCCCTTATACCACCATGATGAATTGTAACTTAATGTCGTGACTTGAACGTTGGGGAATATTATTAGTGGAATACCTTCAAATTGAAAGAAATTTGTTTTTTCTTCTGAAGACATGGAAATTATTTGCCTTATAATGTATGTCACTTTGCACGTAAGAGAAAGTACATGCATGGGTTAAATAAGTGTGTCTTGCCGTTTGAGAGTACTCCCAGTTAAAAAATGATAATCTTCAATCTTGAGATTTAAAACTAGAGAAATGTTTGTTTCCATCATGATTAATGAAATGAAATAGTGCAAAAGAAATCCACTGTTTCAGTGCAGGATACAATTATATTCTTTCGCTGAGCTCACATGTGGTCCAAAGTTAATTAGAGGCTACTGTACTATGGAGCATTTTTGGAAGTAAGGGAACAAACCTGGGGATATCTTTCGGGGTACATGGAGTTTTACTAGAGGCTTCAGAATACTCTGTGAGATATTTAATAATGCAATTAGTCTGAATTTAATCTAAAAGTAATACATAGAATATTGCATTAAGTTAAAGATTGAATTGTCAAATACAGGTGGCCACTGTACAATGAAGCACCTTTACCAGTATTGGGTGTAGAACAAACTTGAGGATGACTTTCGGGGTACTTGAAGGTATCTGAATGGGTGGAACAATAATCTGACAGATATAAAGTAACACACTTCACATTTCCATTGTAAAGTCCACAAAATAATAATTTAATAACTTAAATGTTACAGATCTTGTTTTCAGTGGAGGAAAACAATTTTGTCAACAGGGGCAACAACGTCCTTTCGGGACTCTTGGAAGTATTTAAATACCCTATGCGAAAAATTAGAGTAAAACATAAAGAGGTGGGCACAGACAACTTGAGTCCATCAATTCTAGGGGCCTGAGGGTGACTATATCATAGGTATATTGTAGCCCACCTGCAACTGTGTTTTTTTCCTGTAAAACATTATGTTGTTTTACCACAGTGGACATTCTAAAAGCTGCCCTCTACCCCTTATACCACCATGATGAATTGTAACTTAATGTCGTGACTTGAACGTTGGGGAATATTATTAGTGGAATACCTTCAAATTGAAAGAAATTTGTTTTTTCTTCTGAAGACATGGAAATTATTTGCCTTATAATGTATGTCACTTTGCATGTAAGAGAAAGTACATGCATTGAATAAGTCCCTCTTGCTGTTTGAGAGTACTCCCAGTTAAAAAATGATTATCTTCAATGTTGAGATTGAAAACTAGGGAAATATTTGTTTCCATCATGATTAATGAAATGAAATAGTGCAAAAGAAATCCACTGTTTCAGTGCAGGATACAATTATATTCTTTCGCTGAGCTCACATGTGGTTCAAAGTTAATTAGAGGCCACTGTACTATGGAGCATTTTTGGAAGTAAGGGAACAAACCTGGGGATATCTTTCGGGGTACATGGAGTTTTACTAGGGACTTCAGAACACTCTGTGAGATATTTAATAATGCAATTAGTCTGAATTTAATCTAAAATTAATACATAGAATATTGCATAAAGTTAAAGATTGAATTGTCAAATACAGGTGGCCACTGTACAATGAAGCACCTTTACCAGTATTGGGCATAGAACAAACTTGAGGATGACTTTCGGGGTACTTGAAGGTATCTGAATGGGTGGAACAATAATCTGACAGATATAAAGTAACACACTTCACATTTCCATTGTAAAGTCCACAAAATAATAATTTAATTGTTTAAATGTTACAGATCTTGTTTTCTATGGAGGAAAACAATTTTGTCAGCAGGGGCAACAACGTCCTTTCGGGACTCTTGGAAGTATTTAAATACCCTATGCGAAAAATTAGAGTAAAACATAAAGAGGTGGGCACAGACGACTTGAGTCCATCAATTCTAGGGGCTTGAGGGTGACTATACCATAGGCATATTGTAGCCCACCTGCAACTGTGTTTTTTTCCTGTAAAACATTATGTTGTTTTACCACAGCCGACATTCTAAACCTGCCCTCTAACCCTTATACCACCATGATGAATTGTAACTTAATGTCGTGACTTGAACGTTGGGGAATATTATTAGTGGAATACCTTCAAATTGAAAGAAATTTGTTTTTTCTTCTGAAGACATGGAAATTATTTGCCTTATAATGTATGTCACTTTGCATGTAAGAGAAAGTACATGCATTGAATAAGTCCCTCTTGTTGTTTGAGAGTACTCCCAGTTAAAAAATGATTATCTTCAATGTTGAGATTGAAAACTAGGGAACTGTTTGTTTCCATCATGATTAATAAACTAGGGAAATGTTTGTTTCCATCATGATTAATGAAATGAAATAGTGCAAAAGAAATCCACTGTTTCAGTGCAGGATACAATTATATTCTTTCGCTGAGCTCACATGTGGTTCAATGTTAATTAGAGGCTACTGTACTATGGAGCATTTTTGGAAGTAAGGGAACAAACCTGGGGATATCTTTCGGGGTACATGGAGTTTTACTAGGGGCTTCAGAACACTCTGTGAGATATTTAATAATGCAATTAGTCTGAATTTAATCTAAAATTAATACATAGAATATTGCATAAAGTTAAAGATTGAATTGTCAAATACAGGTGGCCACTGTACAATGAAGCACCTTTACCAGTATTGGGCATAGAACAAACTTGAGGATGACTTTCGGGGTACTTGAAGGTATCTGAATGGGTGGAACAATAATCTGACAGATATAAAGTAACACACTTCACATTTCCATTGTAAAGTCCACAAAATAATAATTTAATAGTTTAAATGTTACAGATCTTGTTTTCTATGGAGGAAAACAATTTTGTCAACAGGGGCAACAACGTCCTTTCGGGACTCTTGGAAGTATTTAAATACCCTATGCGAAAAATTAGAGTAAAACATAAAGAGGTGGGCACAGACAACTTGAGTCCATCAAT
The DNA here is from genome assembly GCA_037179385.1 of Holothuria scabra. Classification (NCBI taxonomy): domain Eukaryota; kingdom Metazoa; phylum Echinodermata; class Holothuroidea; order Aspidochirotida; family Holothuriidae; genus Holothuria; species Holothuria scabra. The sequence goes on from JBANLX010000025.1 coordinate 34,809, forward strand.
TCTAGGGGCCTGAGGGTGACTATACCATAGGCACATTGTAGCCCACCTGCAACTGTGTTTTTTTCCTGTAAAACATTATGTTGTTTTACCACAGCCGACATTCTAAACCTGCCCTCTAACCCTTATACCACCATGATGAATTGTAACTTAATGTCGTGACTTGAACGTTGGGGAATATTATTAGTGGAATACCTTCAAATTGAAAGAAATTTGTTTTTTCTTCTGAAGACATGGAAATTATTTGCCTTATAATGTATGTCACTTTGCATGTAAGAGAAAGTACATGCATTGAATAAGTCCCTCTTGTTGTTTGAGAGTACTCCCAGTTAAAAAATGATTATCTTCAATGTTGAGATTGAAAACTAGGGAACTGTTTGTTTCCATTATGATTAATAAACTAGGGAAATGTTTGTTTCCATCTTGATTAATGAAATGAAATAGTGCAAAAGAAATCCACTGTTTCAGTGCAGGATACAATTATATTCTTTCGCTGAGCTCACATGTGGTCCAAAGTTAATTAGAGCCTACTGTACTATGGAGCATTTTTGGAAGTAAGGGAACAAACCTCGGGATATCTTTCGGGGTACATGGAGTTTTACTAGAGGCTTCAGAATACTCTGTGAGATATTTAATAATGCAATTAGTTAATCTAAAAGTAATACATAGAATATTGCATTAAGTTAAAGATTGAATTGTCAAATACAGGTGGCCACTGTACAATGAAGCACCTTTACCAGTATTGGGTGTAGAACAAACTTGAGGATGACTTTCGGGGTACTTGAAGGTATCTGAATGGGTGGAACAATAATCTGACAGATATAAAGTAACACACTTCACATTTCCATTGTAAAGTCCACAAAATAATAATTTAATAACTTAAATGTTACAGATCTTGTTTTCAGTGGAGGAAAACAATTTTGTCAACAGGGGCAACAACGTCCTTTCGGGACTCTTGGAAGTATTTAAATACCCTATGCAAAAAATTAGAGTAAAACATAAAGAGGTGGGCACAGACAACTTGAGTCCATCAATTCTAGGGGCCTGAGGGTGACTATACCATAGGTATATTGTAGCCCACCTGCAACTGTGTTTTTTTCCTGTAAAACATTATGTTGTTTTACCACAGTGGACATTCTAAAAGCTGCCCTCTACCCCTTATACCACCATGATGAATTGTAACTTAATGTCGTGACTTGAACGTTGGGGAATATTATTAGTGGAATACCTTCAAATTGAAAGAAATTTGTTTTTTCTTCTGAAGACATGGAAATTATTTGCCTTATAATGTATGTCACTTTGCATGTAAGAGAAAGTACATGCATTGAATAAGTCCCTCTTGCTGTTTGAGAGTACTCCCAGTTAAAAAATGATTATCTTCAATGTTGAGATTGAAAACTAGGGAAATATTTGTTTCCATCATGATTAATGAAATGAAATAGTGCAAAAGAAATCCACTGTTTCAGTGCAGGATACAATTATATTCTTTCGCTGAGCTCACATGTGGTTCAAAGTTAATTAGAGGCCACTGTACTATGGAGCATTTTTGGAAGTAAGGGAACAAACCTGGGGATATCTTTCGGGGTACATGGAGTTTTACTAGGGACTTCAGAACACTCTGTGAGATATTTAATAATGCAATTAGTCTGAATTTAATCTAAAATTAATACATAGAATATTGCATAAAGTTAAAGATTGAATTGTCAAATACAGGTGGCCACTGTACAATGAAGCACCTTTACCAGTATTGGGCATAGAACAAACTTGAGGATGACTTTCGGGGTACTTGAAGGTATCTGAATGGGTGGAACAATAATCTGACAGATATAAAGTAACACACTTCACATTTCCATTGTAAAGTCCACAAAATAATAATTTAATAACTTAAATGTTACAGATCTTGTTTTCCATGGAGGAAAACAATTTTGTCAACAGGGGCAACAACGTCCTTTCGGGACTCTTGGAAGTATTTAAATACCCTATGCGAAAAATTAGAGTAAAACATAAAGAGGTGGGCACAGACGACTTGAGTCCATCAATTCTAGGGGCTTGAGGGTGACTATACCATAGGCATATTGTAGCCCACCTGCAACTGTGTTTTTTTCCTGTAAAACATTATGTTGTTTTACCACAGCCGACATTCTAAACCTGCCCTCTAACCCTTATACCACCATGATGAATTGTAACTTAATGTCGTGACTTGAACGTTGGGGAATATTATTAGTGGAATACCTTCAAATTGAAAGAAATTTGTTTTTTCTTCTGAAGACATGGAAATTATTTGCCTTATAATGTATGTCACTTTGCATGTAAGAGAAAGTACATGCATTGAATAAGTCCCTCTTGTTGTTTGAGAGTACTCCCAGTTAAAAAATGATTATCTTCAATGTTGAGATTGAAAACTAGGGAACTGTTTGTTTCCATCATGATTAATAAACTAGGGAAATGTTTGTTTCCATCATGATTAATGAAATGAAATAGTGCAAAAGAAATCCACTGTTTCAGTGCAGGATACAATTATATTCTTTCGCTGAGCTCACATGTGGTTCAATGTTAATTAGAGGCTACTGTACTATGGAGCATTTTTGGAAGTAAGGGAACAAACCTGGGGATATCTTTCGGGGTACATGGAGTTTTACTAGAGGCTTCAGAATACTCTGTGAGATATTTAATAATGCAATTAGTCTGAATTTAATCTAAAATTAATACATAGAATATTGCATAAAGTTAAAGATTGAATTGTCAAATACAGGTGGCCACTGTACAATGAAGCACCTTTACCAGTATTGGGCATAGAACAAACTTGAGGATGACTTTCGGGGTACTTGAAGGTATCTGAATGGGTGGAACAATAATCTGACAGATATAAAGTAACACACTTCACATTTCCATTGTAAAGTCCACAAAATAATAATTTAATAGTTTAAATGTTACAGATCTTGTTTTCTATGGAGGAAAACAATTTTGTCAACAGGGGCAACAACGTCCTTTCGGGACTCTTGGAAGTATTTAAATACCCTATGCGAAAAATTAGAGTAAAACATAAAGAGGTGGGCACAGACAACTTGAGTCCATCAATTCTAGGGGCCTGAGGGTGACTATACCATAGGCATATTGTAGCCCACCTGCAACTGTGTTTTTTTCCTGTAAAACATTATGTTGTTTTACCACAGCCGACATTCTAAACCTGCCCTCTAACCCTTATACCACCATGATGAATTGTAACTTAATGTCGTGACTTGAACGTTGGGGAATATTATTAGTGGAATACCTTCAAATTGAAAGAAATTTGTTTTTTCTTCTGAAGACATGGAAATTATTTGCCTTATAATGTATGTCACTTTGCATGTAAGAGAAAGTACATGCATTGAATAAGTCCCTCTTGTTGTTTGAGAGTACTCCCAGTTAAAAAATGATTATCTTCAATGTTGAGATTGAAAACTAGGGAACTGTTTGTTTCCATTATGATTAATAAACTAGGGAAATGTTTGTTTCCATCTTGATTAATGAAATGAAATAGTGCAAAAGAAATCCACTGTTTCAGTGCAGGATACAATTATATTCTTTCGCTGAGCTCACATGTGGTCCAAAGTTAATTAGAGCCTACTGTACTATGGAGCATTTTTGGAAGTAAGGGAACAAACCTGGGGATATCTTTCGGGGTACATGGAGTTTTACTAGAGGCTTCAGAATACTCTGTGAGATATTTAATAATGCAATTAGTCTGAATTTAATCTAAAATTAATACATAGAATATTGCATTAAGTTAAAGATTGAATTGTCAAATACAGGTGGCCACTGTACAATGAAGCACCTTTACCAGTATTGGGTGTAGAACAAACTTGAGGATGACTTTCGGGGTACTTGAAGGTATCTGAATGGGTGGAACAATAATCTGACAGATATAAAGTAACACACTTCACATTTCCATTGTAAAGTCCACAAAATAATAATTTAATAACTTAAATGTTACAGATCTTGTTTTCAGTGGAGGAAAACAATTTTGTCAACAGGGGCAACAACGTCCTTTCGGGACTCTTGGAAGTATTTAAATACCCTATGCGAAAAATTAGAGTAAAACATAAAGAGGTGGGCACAGACAACTTGAGTCCATCAATTCTAGGGGCCTGAGGGTGACTATACCATAGGCATATTGTAGCCCACCTGCAACTGTGTTTTTTTCCTGTAAAACATTATGTTGTTTTACCACAGCTGACATTCTAAAAGCTGCCCTCTACCCCTTATACCACCATGATGAATTGTAACTTAATGTCGTGACTTGAACGTTGGGGAATATTATTAGTGGAATACCTTCAAATTGAAAGAAATTTGTTTTTTCTTCTGAAGACATGGAAATTATTTGCCTTATAATGTATGTCACTTTGCATGTAAGAGAAAGTACATGCATTGAATAAGTCCCTCTTGCTGTTTGAGAGTACTCCCAGTTAAAAAATGATTATCTTCAATGTTGAGATTGAAAACTAGGGAAATATTTGTTTCCATCATGATTAATGAAATGAAATAGTGCAAAAGAAATCCACTGTTTCAGTGCAGGATACAATTATATTCTTTCGCTGAGCTCACATGTGGTCCAAAGTTAATTAGAGGCTACTGTACTATGGAGCATTTTTGGAAGTAAGGGAACAAACCTGGGGATATCTTTCGGGGTACATGGAGTTTTACTAGAGGCTTCAGAATACTCTGTGAGATATTTAATAATGCAATTAGTCTGAATTTAATCTAAAATTAATACATAGAATATTGCATAAAGTTAAAGATTGAATTGTCAAATACAGGTGGCCACTGTACAATGAAGCACCTTTACCAGTATTGGGTGTAGAACAAACTTGAGGATGACTTTCGGGGTACTTGAAGGTATCTGAATGGGTGGAACAATAATCTGACAGATATAAAGTAACACACTTCACATTTCCATTGTAAAGTCCACAAAATAATAATTTAATAGTTTAAATGTTACAGATCTTGTTTTCTATGGAGGAAAACAATTTTGTCAACAGGGGCAACAACGTCCTTTCGGGACTCTTGGAAGTATTTAAATACCCTATGCGAAAAATTAGAGTAAAACATAAAGAGGTGGGCACAGACAACTTGAGTCCATCAATTCTAGGGGCCTGAGGGTGACTATACCATAGGCATATTGTAGCCCACCTGCAACTGTGTTTTTTTCCTGTAAAACATTATGTTGTTTTACCACAGCTGACATTCTGAAAGCTGCCCTCTACCCCTTATACCACCATGATGAATTGTAACTTAATGTCGTGACTTGAACGTTGGGGAATATTATTAGTGGAATACCTTCAAATTGAAAGAAATTTTTTTTTCTTCTGAAGACATGGAAATTATTTGCCTTATAATGTATGTCACTTTGCATGTAAGAGAAAGTACATGCATTGAATAAGTCCCTCTTGCTGTTTGAGAGTACTCCCAGTTAAAAAATGATTATCTTCAATGTTGAGATTGAAAACTAGGGAAATATTTGTTTCCATCATGATTAATAAACTAGGGAAATGTTTGTTTCCATCATGATTAATGAAATGAAATAGTGCAAAAGAAATCCACTGTTTCAGTGCAGGATACAATTATATTCTTTCGCTGAGCTCACATGTGGTCCAAAGTTAATTAGAGGCTACTGTACTATGGAGCATTTTTGGAAGTAAGGGAACAAACCTGGGGATATCTTTCGGGGTACATGGAGTTTTACTAGGGGCTTCAGAACACTCTGTGAGATATTTAATAATGCAATTAGTCTGAATTTAATCTAAAATTAATACATAGAATATTGCATAAAGTTAAAGATTGAATTGTCAAATACAGGTGGCCACTGTACAATGAAGCACCTTTACCAGTACTGGGTGTAGAACAAACTTGAGGATGACTTTCGGGGTACTTGAAGGTATCTGAATGGGTGGAACAATAATCTGACAGATATAAAGTAACACACTTCACATTTCCATTGTAAAGTCCACAAAATAATAATTTAATAGTTTAAATGTTACAGATCTTGTTTTCAGTGGAGGAAAACAATTTTGTCAACAGGGGCAACAAGGTTCTTTCGGGACTCTTGGAAGTATTTAAATACCCTATGCGAAAAATTAGAGTAAAACATAAAGAGGTGGGCACAGACAACTTGAGTCCATCAATTCTAGGGGCCTGAGGGTGACTATACCATAGGCATATTGTAGCCCACCTGCAACTGTGTTTTTTTCCTGTAAAACATTATGTTGTTTTACCACAGCCGACATTCTAAAAGCTGCCCTCTACCCCTTATACCACCATGATGAATTGTAACTTAATGTCGTGACTTGAACGTTGGGGAATATTATTAGTGGAATACCTTCAAATTGAAAGAAATTTGTTTTTTCTTCTGAAGACATGGAAATTATTTGCCTTATAATGTATGTCACTTTGCATGTAAGAGAAAGTACATGCATTGAATAAGTCCCTCTTGCTGTTTGAGAGTACTCCCAGTTAAAAAATGATTATCTTCAATGTTGAGATTGAAAACTAGGGAAATATTTGTTTCCATCATGATTAATAAACTAGGGAAATGTTTGTTTCCATCATGATTAATGAAATGAAATAGTGCAAAAGAAATCCACTGTTTCAGTGCAGGATACAATTATATTGTTTCGCTGAGCTCACATGTGGTCCAAAGTTAATTAGAGGCTACTGTACTATGGAGCATTTTTGGAAGTAAGGGAACAAACCTGGGGATATCTTTCGGGGTACATGGAGTTTTACTAGAGGCTTCAGAATACTCTGTGAGATATTTAATAATGCAATTAGTCTGAATTTAATCTAAAATTAATACATAGAATATTGCATTAAGTTAAAGATTGAATTGTCAAATACAGGTGGCCACTGTACAATGAAGCACCTTTACCAGTATTGGGTGTAGAACAAACTTGAGGATGACTTTCGGGGTACTTGAAGGTATCTGAATGGGTGGAACAATAATCTGACAGATATAAAGTAACACACTTCACATTTCCATTGTAAAGTCCACAAAATAATAATTTAATAACTTAAATGTTACAGATCTTGTTTTCAGTGGAGGAAAACAATTTTGTCAACAGGGGCAACAACGTCCTTTCGGGACTCTTGGAAGTATTTAAATACCCTATGCGAAAAATTAGAGTAAAACATAAAGAGGTGGGCACAGACAACTTGAGTCCATCAATTCTAGGGGCCTGAGGGTGACTATACCATAGGCATATTGTAGCCCACCTGCAACTGTGTTTTTTTCCTGTAAAACATTATGTTGTTTTACCACAGCCGACATTCTAAAAGCTGCCCTCTACCCCTTATACCACCATGATGAATTGTAACTTAATGTCGTGACTTGAACGTTGGGGAATATTATTAGTGGAATACCTTCAAATTGAAAGAAATTTGTTTTTTCTTCTGAAGACATGGAAATTATTTGCCTTATAATGTATGTCACTTTGCATGTAAGAGAAAGTACATGCATTGAATAAGTCCCTCTTGCTGTTTGAGAGTACTCCCAGTTAAAAAATGATTATCTTCAATGTTGAGATTGAAAACTAGGGAAATATTTGTTTCCATCATGATTAATAAACTAGGGAAATGTTTGTTTCCATCATGATTAATGAAATGAAATAGTGCAAAAGAAATCCACTGTTTCAGTGCAGGATACAATTATATTGTTTCGCTGAGGTCACATGTGGTCCAAAGTTAATTAGAGGCTACTGTACTATGGAGCATTTTTGGAAGTAAGGGAACAAACCTGGGGATATCTTTCGGGGTACATGGAGTTTTACTAGAGGCTTCAGAATACTCTGTGAGATATTTAATAATGCAATTAGTCTGAATTTAATCTAAAATTAATACATAGAATATTGCATTAAGTTAAAGATTGAATTGTCAAATACAGGTGGCCACTGTACAATGAAGCACCTTTACCAGTATTGGGCGTAGAACAAACTTGAGGATGACTTTCGGGGTACTTGAAGGTATCTGAATGGGTGGAACAATAATCTGACAGATATAAAGTAACACACTTCACATTTCCATTGTAAAGTCCACAAAATAATAATTTAATAATTTAAATGTTACAGATCTTGTTTTCAGTGGAGGAAAACCATTTTGTCAACAGGGGCAACAACGTCCTTTCGGGACTCTTGGAAGTATTTAAATACCCTATGCGAAAAATTAGAATAAATCATAAAGAGGTGGGCACAGACAACTTGAGTCCATCAATTCTAGGGGCCTGAGGGTGACTATACCATAGGCATATTGTAGCCCACCTGCAACTGTGTTTTTTTCCTGTAAAACATTATGTTGTTTTACCACAGCCGACATTCTAAAAGCTGCCCTCTACCCCTTATACCACCATGATGAATTGTAACTTAATGTCGTGACTTGAACGTTGGGGAATATTATTAGTGGAATACCTTCAAATTGAAAGAAATTTGTTTTTTCTTCTGAAGACATGGAAATTATTTGCCTTATAATGTATGTCACTTTGCATGTAAGAGAAAGTACATGCATGGGTTAAAGAAGTGTGTCCCTCCGTTTGAGAGTACTCCCAGTTAAAAAATGATAATCTTCAATCTTGAGATTGAAAACTAGAGAAATGTTTGTTTCCATCATGATTAATGAAATGAAATAGTGCAAAAGAAATCCACTGTTTCAGTGCAGGATACAATTATATTCTTTCGCTGAGCTCACATATGGTCCAAAGTTAATTAGAGGCTACTGTACTATGGAGCATTTTTGGAAGTAAGGGAACAAACCTGGGGATATCTTTCGGGGTACATGGAGTTTTACTAGAGGCTTCAGAATACTCTGTGAGATATTTAATAATGCAATTAGTCTGAATTTAATCTAAAAGTAATACATAGAATATTGCATTAAGTTAAAGATTGAATTGTCAAATACAGGTGGCCACTGTACAATGAAGCACCTTTACCAGTATTGGGAGTAGAACAAACTTGAGGATGACTTTCGGGGTACTTGAAGGTATCTGAATGGTGTAACAATAATCTGTCAGATATAAAATAGCACACTTCACATTTCCATTGTAAAGTCCACAAAATAATAATTTAATAATTTAAATGTTACAGATCTTGTTTTCTATGGAGGAAAACAATTTTGTCGACAGAGGCAACAAGGTTCTTTCGGGACTTGTGGAAGTATTTAAATACCCTATGCGAAAAGTTAGAATAAAACATAAAGAGGTGGGCACAGACAACTTGAGTCCATCAATTCTAGGGGCCTGAGGGTGACTATACCATAGGCACATTGTAGCCCACCTGCAACTGTGTTTTTTTCCTGTAAAACATTATGTTGTTTTACCACAGCGGACATTCTAAAAGCTGCCCTGTACCCCTTATACCACCATGATGAATTGTAACTTAATGTCGTGACTTGAACGTTGGGGAATATTATTAGTGGAATACCTTCAAATTGAAAGAAATTTGTTTTTTCTTCTGAAGACATGGAAATTATTTGCCTTATAATGTGTGTCACTTTGCATGTAAGAGAAAGTACATGCATTGAATAAGTCCCTCTTGCTGTTTCAGAGTACTCCCAGTTAAAAAATGATAATCTTCAATCTTGAGATTGAAAACTAGAGAAATGTTTGTTTCCATCATGATTAATGAAATGAAATAGTGCAAAAGAAATCCACTGTTTCAGTGCAGGATTCAATTATATTCTTTCGCTGAGCTCACATATGGTCCAAAGTTAATTAGAGGCTACTGTACTATGGAGCATTTTTGGAAGTAAGGGAACAAACCTGGGGATATCTTTCGGGGTACATGGAGTTTTACTAGCGGCTTCAGAATACTCTGTGAGATATTTAATACTGCAATTAGTCTGAATTTAATCTAAAATTAATACATAGAATATTGCATTAAGTTAAAGATTGAATTGTCAAATACAGGTGGCCACTGTACAATGAAGCACCTTTACCAGTATTGGAAGTAGAACAAACTTGAGGATGACTTTCGGGGTACTTGAAGGTATCTGACTTTCGGGGTAACAATAATCTGTCAGGTATCTGAATGGTGTAACAATAATCTGTCAGATATAAAATAGCACACTTCACATTTCCATTGTAAAGTCCACAAAATAATAATTTAATAATTTAAATGTTACAGATCTTGTTTTCTATGGAGGAAAACAATTTTGTCGACAGAGGCAACAAGGTTCTTTCGGGACTTGTGGAAGTATTTAAATACCCTATGCGAAAAGTTAGAATAAAACATAAAGAGGTGGGCACAGACAACTTGAGTCCATCAATTCTAGGGGCCTGAGGGTGACTATACCATAGGCACATTGTAGCCCACCTGCAACTGTGTTTTTTTCCTGTAAAACATTATGTTGTTTTACCACAGCGGACATTCTAAAAGCTGCCCTGTACCCCTTATACCACCATGATGAATTGTAACTTAATGTCGTGACTTGAACGTTGGGGAATATTATTAGTGGAATACCTTCAAATTGAAAGAAATTTGTTTTTTCTTCTGAAGACATGGAAATTATTTGCCTTATAATGTGTGTCACTTTCCATGTAAGAGAAAGTACATGCATTGAATAAGTCCCTCTTGCTGTTTCAGAGTACTCCCAGTTAAAAAATGATAATCTTCAATCTTGAGATTGAAAACTAGAGAAATGTTTGTTTCCATCATGATTAATGAAATGAAATAGTGCAAAAGAAATCCACTGTTTCAGTGCAGGATTCAATTATATTCTTTCGCTGAGCTCACATATGGTCCAAAGTTAATTAGAGGCTACTGTACTATGGAGCATTTTTGGAAGTAAGGGAACAAACCTGGGGATATCTTTAGGGGTACATGGAGTTTTACTAGCGGCTTCAGAATACTCTGTGAGATATTTAATACTGCAATTAGTCTGAATTTAATCTAAAATTAATACATAGAATATTGCATTAAGTTAAAGATTGAATTGTCAAATACAGGTGGCCACTGTACAATGAAGCACCTTTACCAGTATTGGAAGTAGAACAAACTTGAGGATGACTTTCGGGGTACTTGAAGGTATCTGAATGGTGTAACAATAATCTGTCAGATATAAAATAGCACACTTCACATTTCCATTGTAAAGTCCACAAAATAATAATTTAATAATTTAAATGTTACAGATCTTGTTTTCTATGGAGGAAAACAATTTTGTCGACAGAGGCAACAAGGTTCTTTCGGGACTTGTGGAAGTATTTAAATACCCTATGCGAAAAGTTAGAATAAAACATAAAGAGGTGGGCACAGACAACTTGAGTCCATCAATTCTAGGGGCCTGAGGGTGACTATACCATAGGCACATTGTAGCCCACCTGCAACTGTGTTTTTTTCCTGTAAAACATTATGTTGTTTTACCACAGCGGACATTCTAAAAGCTGCCCTGTACCCCTTATACCACCATGATGAATTGTAACTTAATGTCGTGACTTGAACGTTGGGGAATATTATTAGTGGAATACCTTCAAATTGAAAGAAATTTGTTTTTTCTTCTGAAGACATGGAAATTATTTGCCTTATAATGTGTGTCACTTTGCATGTAAGAGAAAGTACATGCATTGAATAAGTCCCTCTTGCTGTTTCAGAGTACTCCCAGTTAAAAAATGATAATCTTCAATCTTGAGATTGAAAACTAGAGAAATGTTTGTTTCCATCATGATTAATGAAATGAAATAGTGCAAAAGAAATCCACTGTTTCAGTGCAGGATTCAATTATATTCTTTCGCTGAGCTCACATATGGTCCAAAGTTAATTAGAGGCTACTGTACTATGGAGCATTTTTGGAAGTAAGGGAACAAACCTGGGGATATCTTTCGGGGTACATGGAGTTTTACTAGCGGCTTCAGAATACTCTGTGAGATATTTAATACTGCAATTAGTCTGAATTTAATCTAAAATTAATACATAGAATATTGCATTAAGTTAAAGATTGAATTGTCAAATACAGGTGGCCACTGTACAATGAAGCACCTTTACCAGTATTGGAAGTAGAACAAACTTGAGGATGACTTTCGGGGTACTTGAAGGTATCTGAATGGTGTAACAATAATCTGTCAGATATAAAATAGCACACTTCACATTTCCATTGTAAAGTCCACAAAATAATAATTTAATAATTTAAATGTTACAGATCTTGTTTTCTATGGAGGAAAACAATTTTGTCGACAGAGGCAACAAGGTTCTTTCGGGACTTGTGGAAGTATTTAAATACCCTATGCGAAAAGTTAGAATAAAACATAAAGAGGTGGGCACAGACAACTTGAGTCCATCAATTCTAGGGGCCTGAGGGTGACTATACCATAGGCACATTGTAGCCCACCTGCAACTGTGTTTTTTTCCTGTAAAACATTATGTTGTTTTACCACAGCGGACATTCTAAAAGCTGCCCTGTACCCCTTATACCACCATGATGAATTGTAACTTAATGTCGTGACTTGAACGTTGGGGAATATTATTAGTGGAATACCTTCAAATTGAAAGAAATTTGTTTTTTCTTCTGAAGACATGGAAATTATTTGCCTTATAATGTGTGTCACTTTGCATGTAAGAGAAAGTACATGCATTGAATAAGTCCCTTTTGCTGTTTCAGAGTACTCCCAGTTAAAAAATGATAATCTTCAATCTTGAGATTGAAAACTAGAGAAATGTTTGTTTCCATCATGATTAATGAAATGAAATAGTGCAAAAGAAATCCACTGTTTCAGTGCAGGATTCAATTATATTCTTTCGCTGAGCTCACATATGGTCCAAAGTTAATTAGAGGCTACTGTACTATGGAGCATTTTTGGAAGTAAGGGAACAAACCTGGGGATATCTTTCGGGGTACATGGAGTTTTACTAGAGGCTTCAGAATACTCTGTGAAATATTTTAAAATACAATTAGTCTGAATTTAATCTAAAATTAATACATAGAATATTGCATTAAGTTAAAGATTGAATTGTCAAATACAGGTGGCCACTGTACAATGAAGCACCTTTACCAGTATTGGGAGTAGAACAAACTTGAGGATGACTTTCGGGGTACTTGAAGGTATCTGAATGGTGTAACAATAATCTGTCAGATATAAAATAGCACACTTCACATTTCCATTGTAAAGTCCACAAAATAATAATTTAATAATTTAAATGTTACAGATCTTGTTTTCTATGGAGGAAAACAATTTTGTCGACAGAGGCAACAAGGTTCTTTCGGGACTTGTGGAAGTATTTAAATACCCTATGCGAAAAGTTAGAATAAAACATAAAGAGGTGGGCACAGACAACTTGAGTCCATCAATTCTAGGGGCCTGAGGGTGACTATACCATAGGCACATTGTAGCCCACCTGCAACTGTGTTTTTTTCCTGTAAAACATTATGTTGTTTTACCACAGCGGACATTCTAAAAGCTGCCCTGTACCCCTTATACCACCATGATGAATTGTAACTTAATGTCGTGACTTGAACGTTGGGGAATATTATTAGTGGAATACCTTCAAATTGAAAGAAATTTGTTTTTTCTTCTGAAGACATGGAAATTATTTGCCTTATAATGTGTGTCACTTTGCATGTAAGAGAAAGTACATGCATTGAATAAGTCCCTTTTGCTGTTTCAGAGTACTCCCAGTTAAAAAATGATAATCTTCAATCTTGAGATTGAAAACTAGAGAAATGTTTGTTTCCATCATGATTAATGAAATGAAATAGTGCAAAAGAAATCCACTGTTTGAGTGCAGGATTCAATTATATTCTTTCGCTGAGCTCACATATGGTCCAAAGTTAATTAGAGGCTACTGTACTATGGAGCATTTTTGGAAGTAAGGGAACAAACCTGGGGATATCTTTCGGGGTACATGGAGTTTTACTAGCGGCTTCAGAATACTCTGTGAGATATTTAATACTGCAATTAGTCTGAATTTAATCTAAAATTAATACATAGAATATTGCATTAAGTTAAAGATTGAATTGTCAAATACAGGTGGCCACTGTACAATGAAGCACCTTTACCAGTATTGGAAGTAGAACAAACTTGAGGATGACTTTCGGGGTACTTGAAGGTATCTGAATGGTGTAACAATAATCTGTCAGATATAAAATAGCACACTTCACATTTCCATTGTAAAGTCCACAAAATAATAATTTAATAATTTAAATGTTACAGATCTTGTTTTCTATGGAGGAAAACAATTTTGTCGACAGAGGCAACAAGGTTCTTTCGGGACTTGTGGAAGTATTTAAATACCCTATGCGAAAAGTTAGAATAAAACATAAAGAGGTGGGCACAGACAACTTGAGTCCATCAATTCTAGGGGCCTGAGGGTGACTATACCATAGGCACATTGTAGCCCACCTGCAACTGTGTTTTTTTCCTGTAAAACATTATGTTGTTTTACCACAGCGGACATTCTAAAAGCTGCCCTGTACCCCTTATACCACCATGATGAATTGTAACTTAATGTCGTGACTTGAACGTTGGGGAATATTATTAGTGGAATACCTTCAAATTGAAAGAAATTTGTTTTTTCTTCTGAAGACATGGAAATTATTTGCCTTATAATGTGTGTCACTTTGCATGTAAGAGAAAGTACATGCATTGAATAAGTCCCTTTTGCTGTTTCAGAGTACTCCCAGTTAAAAAATGATAATCTTCAATCTTGAGATTGAAAACTAGAGAAATGTTTGTTTCCATCATGATTAATGAAATGAAATAGTGCAAAAGAAATCCACTGTTTGAGTGCAGGATTCAATTATATTCTTTCGCTGAGCTCACATATGGTCCAAAGTTAATTAGAGGCTACTGTACTATGGAGCATTTTTGGAAGTAAGGGAACAAACCTGGGGATATCTTTCGGGGTACATGGAGTTTTACTAGCGGCTTCAGAATACTCTGTGAGATATTTAATACTGCAATTAGTCTGAATTTAATCTAAAATTAATACATAGAATATTGCATTAAGTTAAAGATTGAATTGTCAAATACAGGTGGCCACTGTACAATGAAGCACCTTTACCAGTATTGGAAGTAGAACAAACTTGAGGATGACTTTCGGGGTACTTGAAGGTATCTGAATGGTGTAACAATAATCTGTCAGATATAAAATAGCACACTTCACATTTCCATTGTAAAGTCCACAAAATAATAATTTAATAATTTAAATGTTACAGATCTTGTTTTCTATGGAGGAAAACAATTTTGTCGACAGAGGCAACAAGGTTCTTTCGGGACTTGTGGAAGTATTTAAATACCCTATGCGAAAAGTTAGAATAAAACATAAAGAGGTGGGCACAGACAACTTGAGTCCATCAATTCTAGGGGCCTGAGGGTGACTATACCATAGGCACATTGTAGCCCACCTGCAACTGTGTTTTTTTCCTGTAAAACATTATGTTGTTTTACCACAGCGGACATTCTAAAAGCTGCCCTGTACCCCTTATACCACCATGATGAATTGTAACTTAATGTCGTGACTTGAACGTTGGGGAATATTATTAGTGGAATACCTTCAAATTGAAAGAAATTTGTTTTTTCTTCTGAAGACATGGAAATTATTTGCCTTATAATGTGTGTCACTTTGCATGTAAGAGAAAGTACATGCATTGAATAAGTCCCTTTTGCTGTTTCAGAGTACTCCCAGTTAAAAAATGATAATCTTCAATCTTGAGATTGAAAACTAGAGAAATGTTTGTTTCCATCATGATTAATGAAATGAAATAGTGCAAAAGAAATCCACTGTTTGAGTGCAGGATTCAATTATATTCTTTCGCTGAGCTCACATATGGTCCAAAGTTAATTAGAGGCTACTGTACTATGGAGCATTTTTGGAAGTAAGGGAACAAACCTGGGGATATCTTTAGGGGTACATGGAGTTTTACTAGCGGCTTCAGAATACTCTGTGAGATATTTAATACTGCAATTAGTCTGAATTTAATCTAAAATTAATACATAGAATATTGCATTAAGTTAAAGATTGAATTGTCAAATACAGGTGGCCACTGTACAATGAAGCACCTTTACCAGTATTGGAAGTAGAACAAACTTGAGGATGACTTTCGGGGTACTTGAAGGTATCTGAATGGTGTAACAATAATCTGTCAGATATAAAATAGCACACTTCACATTTCCATTGTAAAGTCCACAAAATAATAATTTAATAATTTAAATGTTACAGATCTTGTTTTCTATGGAGGAAAACAATTTTGTCGACAGAGGCAACAAGGTTCTTTCGGGACTTGTGGAAGTATTTAAATACCCTATGCGAAAAGTTAGAATAAAACATAAAGAGGTGGGCACAGACAACTTGAGTCCATCAATTCTAGGGGCCTGAGGGTGACTATACCATAGGCACATTGTAGCCCACCTGCAACTGTGTTTTTTTCCTGTAAAACATTATGTTGTTTTACCACAGCGGACATTCTAAAAGCTGCCCTGTACCCCTTATACCACCATGATGAATTGTAACTTAATGTCGTGACTTGAACGTTGGGGAATATTATTAGTGGAATACCTTCAAATTGAAAGAAATTTGTTTTTTCTTCTGAAGACATGGAAATTATTTGCCTTATAATGTGTGTCACTTTGCATGTAAGAGAAAGTACATGCATTGAATAAGTCCCTTTTGCTGTTTCAGAGTACTCCCAGTTAAAAAATGATAATCTTCAATCTTGAGATTGAAAACTAGAGAAATGTTTGTTTCCATCATGATTAATGAAATGAAATAGTGCAAAAGAAATCCACTGTTTGAGTGCAGGATTCAATTATATTCTTTCGCTGAGCTCACATATGGTCCAAAGTTAATTAGAGGCTACTGTACTATGGAGCATTTTTGGAAGTAAGGGAACAAACCTGGGGATATCTTTAGGGGTACATGGAGTTTTACTAGCGGCTTCAGAATACTCTGTGAGATGTTTAATACTGCAATTAGTCTGAATTTAATCTAAAATTAATACATAGAATATTGCATTAAGTTAAAGATTGAATTGTCAAATACAGGTGGCCACTGTACAATGAAGCACCTTTACCAGTATTGGAAGTAGAACAAACTTGAGGATGACTTTCGGGGTACTTGAAGGTATCTGAATGGTGTAACAATAATCTGTCAGATATAAAATAGCACACTTCACATTTCCATTGTAAAGTCCACAAAATAATAATTTAATAATTTAAATGTTACAGATCTTGTTTTCTATGGAGGAAAACAATTTTGTCGACAGAGGCAACAAGGTTCTTTCGGGACTTGTGGAAGTATTTAAATACCCTATGCGAAAAGTTAGAATAAAACATAAAGAGGTGGGCACAGACAACTTGAGTCCATCAATTCTAGGGGCCTGAGGGTGACTATACCATAGGCACATTGTAGCCCACCTGCAACTGTGTTTTTTTCCTGTAAAACATTATGTTGTTTTACCACAGCGGACATTCTAAAAGCTGCCCTGTACCCCTTATACCACCATGATGAATTGTAACTTAATGTCGTGACTTGAACGTTGGGGAATATTATTAGTGGAATACCTTCAAATTGAAAGAAATTTGTTTTTTCTTCTGAAGACATGGAAATTATTTGCCTTATAATGTGTGTCACTTTGCATGTAAGAGAAAGTACATGCATTGAATAAGTCCCTTTTGCTGTTTCAGAGTACTCCCAGTTAAAAAATGATAATCTTCAATCTTGAGATTGAAAACTAGAGAAATGTTTGTTTCCATCATGATTAATGAAATGAAATAGTGCAAAAGAAATCCACTGTTTGAGTGCAGGATTCAATTATATTCTTTCGCTGAGCTCACATATGGTCCAAAGTTAATTTGAGGCTACTGTACTATGGAGCATTTTTGGAAGTAAGGGAACAAACCTGGGGATATCTTTCGGGGTACATGGAGTTTTACCAGAGGCTTCAGAATACTCTGTGAAATATTTTAAAATACAATTAGTCTGAATTTAATCTAAAAGTAATACATAGAATATTGCATTAAGTTAAAGATTGAATTGTCAAATACAGGTGGCCACTGTACAATGAAGCACCTTTACCAGTATTGGGAGTAGAACAAACTTGAGGATGACTTTCGGGGTACTTGAAGGTATCTGAATGGTGTAACAATAATCTGTCAGATATAAAATAGCACACTTCACATTTCCATTGTAAAGTCCACAAAATAATAATTTAATAATTTAAATGTTACAGATCTTGTTTTCTATGGAGGAAAACAATTTTGTCGACAGAGGCAACAAGGTTCTTTCGGGACTTGTGGAAGTATTTAAATACCCTATGCGAAAAGTTAGAATAAAACATAAAGAGGTGGGCACAGACAACTTGAGTCCATCAATTCTAGGGGCCTGAGGGTGACTATACCATAGGCACATTGTAGCCCACCTGCAACTGTGTTTTTTTCCTGTAAAACATTATGTTGTTTTACCACAGCGGACATTCTAAAAGCTGCCCTGTACCCCTTATACCACCATGATGAATTGTAACTTAATGTCGTGACTTGAACGTTGGGGAATATTATTAGTGGAATACCTTCAAATTGAAAGAAATTTGTTTTTTCTTCTGAAGACATGGAAATTATTTGCCTTATAATGTGTGTCACTTTGCATGTAAGAGAAAGTACATGCATTGAATAAGTCCCTTTTGCTGTTTCAGAGTACTCCCAGTTAAAAAATGATAATCTTCAATCTTGAGATTGAAAACTAGAGAAATGTTTGTTTCCATCATGATTAATGAAATGAAATAGTGCAAAAGAAATCCACTGTTTGAGTGCAGGATTCAATTATATTCTTTCGCTGAGCTCACATATGGTCCAAAGTTAATTTGAGGCTACTGTACTATGGAGCATTTTTGGAAGTAAGGGAACAAACCTGGGGATATCTTTCGGGGTACATGGAGTTTTACCAGAGGCTTCAGAATACTCTGTGAAATATTTTAAAATACAATTAGTCTGAATTTAATCTAAAAGTAATACATAGAATATTGCATTAAGTTAAAGATTGAATTGTCAAATACAGGTGGCCACTGTACAATGAAGCACCTTTACCAGTATTGGGAGTAGAACAAACTTGAGGATGACTTTCGGGGTACTTGAAGGTATCTGAATGGTGTAACAATAATCTGTCAGATATAAAATAGCACACTTCACATTTCCATTGTAAAGTCCACAAAATAATAATTTAATAATTTAAATGTTACAGATCTTGTTTTCTATGGAGGAAAACAATTTTGTCGACAGAGGCAACAAGGTTCTTTCGGGACTTGTGGAAGTATTTAAATACCCTATGCGAAAAGTTAGAATAAAACATAAAGAGGTGGGCACAGACAACTTGAGTCCATCAATTCTAGGGGCCTGAGGGTGACTATACCATAGGCACATTGTAGCCCACCTGCAACTGTGTTTTTTTCCTGTAAAACATTATGTTGTTTTACCACAGCGGACATTCTAAAAGCTGCCCTGTACCCCTTATACCACCATGATGAATTGTAACTTAATGTCGTGACTTGAACGTTGGGGAATATTATTAGTGGAATACCTTCAAATTGAAAGAAATTTGTTTTTTCTTCTGAAGACATGGAAATTATTTGCCTTATAATGTGTGTCACTTTGCATGTAAGAGAAAGTACATGCATTGAATAAGTCCCTTTTGCTGTTTCAGAGTACTCCCAGTTAAAAAATGATAATCTTCAATCTTGAGATTGAAAACTAGAGAAATGTTTGTTTCCATCATGATTAATGAAATGAAATAGTGCAAAAGAAATCCACTGTTTGAGTGCAGGATTCAATTATATTCTTTCGCTGAGCTCACATATGGTCCAAAGTTAATTAGAGGCTACTGTACTATGGAGCATTTTTGGAAGTAAGGGAACAAACCTGGGGATATCTTTCGGGGTACATGGAGTTTTACCAGAGGCTTCAGAATACTCTGTGAGATATTTAATACTGCAATTAGTCTGAATTTAATCTAAAATTAATACATAGAATATTGCATTAAGTTAAAGATTGAATTGTCAAATACAGGTGGCCACTGTACAATGAAGCACCTTTACCAGTATTGGAAGTAGAACAAACTTGAGGATGACTTTCGGGGTACTTGAAGGTATCTGAATGGTGTAACAATAATCTGTCAGATATAAAATAGCACACTTCACATTTCCATTGTAAAGTCCACAAAATAATAATTTAATAATTTAAATGTTACAGATCTTGTTTTCTATGGAGGAAAACAATTTTGTCGACAGAGGCAACAAGGTTCTTTCGGGACTTGTGGAAGTATTTAAATACCCTATGCGAAAAGTTAGAATAAAACATAAAGAGGTGGGCACAGACAACTTGAGTCCATCAATTCTAGGGGCCTGAGGGTGACTATACCATAGGCACATTGTAGCCCACCTGCAACTGTGTTTTTTTCCTGTAAAACATTATGTTGTTTTACCACAGCGGACATTCTAAAAGCTGCCCTGTACCCCTTATACCACCATGATGAATTGTAACTTAATGTCGTGACTTGAACGTTGGGGAATATTATTAGTGGAATACCTTCAAATTGAAAGAAATTTGTTTTTTCTTCTGAAGACATGGAAATTATTTGCCTTATAATGTGTGTCACTTTGCATGTAAGAGAAAGTACATGCATTGAATAAGTCCCTTTTGCTGTTTCAGAGTACTCCCAGTTAAAAAATGATAATCTTCAATCTTGAGATTGAAAACTAGAGAAATGTTTGTTTCCATCATGATTAATGAAATGAAATAGTGCAAAAGAAATCCACTGTTTGAGTGCAGGATTCAATTATATTCTTTCGCTGAGCTCACATATGGTCCAAAGTTAATTAGAGGCTACTGTACTATGGAGCATTTTTGGAAGTAAGGGAACAAACCTGGGGATATCTTTCGGGGTACATGGAGTTTTACTAGCGGCTTCAGAATACTCTGTGAGATATTTAATACTGCAATTAGTCTGAATTTAATCTAAAATTAATACATAGAATATTGCATTAAGTTAAAGATTGAATTGTCAAATACAGGTGGCCACTGTACAATGAAGCACCTTTACCAGTATTGGAAGTAGAACAAACTTGAGGATGACTTTCGGGGTACTTGAAGGTATCTGAATGGTGTAACAATAATCTGTCAGATATAAAATAGCACACTTCACATTTCCATTGTAAAGTCCACAAAATAATAATTTAATAATTTAAATGTTACAGATCTTGTTTTCTATGGAGGAAAACAATTTTGTCGACAGAGGCAACAAGGTTCTTTCGGGACTTGTGGAAGTATTTAAATACCCTATGCGAAAAGTTAGAATAAAACATAAAGAGGTGGGCACAGACAACTTGAGTCCATCAATTCTAGGGGCCTGAGGGTGACTATACCATAGGCACATTGTAGCCCACCTGCAACTGTGTTTTTTTCCTGTAAAACATTATGTTGTTTTACCACAGCGGACATTCTAAAAGCTGCCCTGTACCCCTTATACCACCATGATGAATTGTAACTTAATGTCGTGACTTGAACGTTGGGGAATATTATTAGTGGAATACCTTCAAATTGAAAGAAATTTGTTTTTTCTTCTGAAGACATGGAAATTATTTGCCTTATAATGTGTGTCACTTTGCATGTAAGAGAAAGTACATGCATTGAATAAGTCCCTTTTGCTGTTTCAGAGTACTCCCAGTTAAAAATGATAATCTTCAATCTTGAGATTGAAAACTAGAGAAATGTTTGTTTCCATCATGATTAATGAAATGAAATAGTGCAAAAGAAATCCACTGTTTGAGTGCAGGATTCAATTATATTCTTTCGCTGAGCTCACATATGGTCCAAAGTTAATTAGAGGCTACTGTACTATGGAGCATTTTTGGAAGTAAGGGAACAAACCTGGGGATATCTTTCGGGGTACATGGAGTTTTACTAGCGGCTTCAGAATACTCTGTGAGATATTTAATTATGCAATTAGTCTAAATTTAATCTAAAATTAATACATAGAATATTGCATTAAGTTAAAGATTGAATTGTCAAAGACAGGTGGCCACTGTACAATGAAGCACCTTCACCAGTATTGGTCTTGGAACAAACTTGGGGATGACTTTCGGGGTACTTGAAGGTATCTGAATGGTGTAACAATAATCTCTCAGATATAAAGTAATACACTTCACTTTTCCATTTTAAAATCCACAAAAAAAAATAATTGAATAATTTAAATGTTACAGATCTGGTTTTCAGTGGAGGAAAACAATTTTGTCAACAGAGGCAACAAGGTCCTTTCGGGACTTTTGGAAGTATTTAAATATCCTATGCGAAAAATTAGAATAAATCATAAAGAGGTGGGCACAGACAACTTGAGTCCATCAATTCTAGGGGCCTGAGGGTGACTATACCATAGGCATATTGTAGCCCACCTGCAACTGTGTTTTTTTCCTGTAAAACATTATGTTGTTTTACCACAGCCAACATTCTAAAAGCTGCCCTCTACCCCTTATACCACCATGATGAATTGTAACTTAATGTCGTGACTTGAACGTTGGGGAATATTATTAGTGGAATACCTTCAAATTGAAAGAAATTTGTTTTTTCTTCTGAAGACATGGAAATTATTTGCCTTATAATGTATGTCACTTTGCATGTAAGAGAAAGTACATGCATTGAATAAGTCCCTCTTGCTGTTTGAGAGTACTCCCAGTTAAAAAATGATAATCTTCAATCTTGAGATTGAAAACTAGAGAAATGTTTGTTTCCATCATGATTAATGAAATGAAATAGTGCAAAAGAAATCCACTGTTTCAGTGCAGGATTGAATTATATTCTTTTGCTGAGCTCACATATGGTCCAAAGTTAATTAGAGGCTACTGTACTATGGAGCATTTTTGGAAGTAAGGGAACAAACCTGGGGATATCTTTCGGGGTACATGGAGTTTTACTAGCGGCTTCAGAATACTCTGTGAGATATTTAATACTGCAATTAGTCTGAATTTAATCTAAAATTAATACATAGAATATTGCATTAAGTTAAAGATTGAATTGTCAAATACAGGTGGCCACTGTACAGTGAAGCACCTTTACCAGTATTGGGCGTAGAACAAACTTGAGGATGACTTTCGGGGTACTTGAAGGTATCTGAATGGTGTAACAAAAATCTGTCAGATATAAAGTAATACACTTTACATTTCCATTGTAAAATCCACAAAATAATAATTTAATAGTTTAAATGTTATAGATGTGGTTTTCAGTGGAGGAAAACCATTTTGTCAACAGGGGCAACAACGTCCTTTCGGGACTCTTGGAAGTATTTAAATACCCTATGCGAAAAATTAGAATAAATCATAAAGAGGTGGGCACAGACAACTTGAGTCCATCAATTCTAGGGGCCTGAGGGTGACTATACCATAGGCATATTGTAGCCCACCTGCAACTGTGTTTTTTCCTGTAAAACATTATGTTGTTTTACCACAGCCAACATTCTAAAAGCTGCCCTCTACCCCTTATACCACCATGATGAATTGTAACTTAATGTCGTGACTTGAACGTTGGGGAATATTATTAGTGGAATACCTTCAAATTGAAAGAAATTTGTTTTTTCTTCTGAAGGCATGGAAATTATTTGCCTTATAATGTATGTCACTTTGCATGTAAGAGAAGGTACATGCATTGAATAAGTCCCTCTTGCTGTTTGAGAGTACTCCCAGTTAAAAAATGATAATCTTCAATCTTGAGATTGAAAACTAGAGAAATGTTTGTTTGCATCATGATTAATGAAATGAAATAGTGCAAAAGAAATCCACTGTTTCAGTGCAGTATACAGATTCTTTGGCTGAGCTCACATATGGTCCATACTTAATTGGAGGCTACTGTACTATGGAGCATTTTTGGAAGTAAGGGAACAAACCTGGGGATATCTTTCGGGGTACATGGAGTTTTACCAGAGGCTTCAGAATACTCTGTGAAATATTTTAAAATACAATTAGTCTGAATTTAATCTAAAAGTAATACATAGAATATTGCATTAAGTTAAAGATTGAATTGTCAAATACAGGTGGCCACTGTACAATGAAGCACCTTTACCAGTATTGGAAGTAGAACAAACTTGAGGATGACTTTCGGGGTACTTGAAGGTATCTGAATGGTGTAACAATAATCTGTCAGATATAAAATAGCACACTTCACATTTCCATTGTAAAGTCCACAAAATAATAATTTAATAATTTAAATGTTACAGATCTTGTTTTCTATGGAGGAAAACAATTTTGTCGACAGAGGCAACAAGGTTCTTTCGGGACTTGTGGAAGTATTTAAATACCCTATGCGAAAAGTTAGAATAAAACATAAAGAGGTGGGCACAGACAACTTGAGTCCATCAATTCTAGGGGCCTGAGGGTGACTATACCATAGGCACATTGTAGCCCACCTGCAACTGTGTTTTTTTCCTGTAAAACATTATGTTGTTTTACCACAGCGGACATTCTAAAAGCTGCCCTGTACCCCTTATACCACCATGATGAATTGTAACTTAATGTCGTGACTTGAACGTTGGGGAATATTATTAGTGGAATACCTTCAAATTGAAAGAAATTTGTTTTTCTTCTGAAGACATGGAAATTATTTGCCTTATAATGTGTGTCACTTTGCATGTAAGAGAAAGTACATGCATTGAATAAGTCCCTTTTGCTGTTTCAGAGTACTCCCAGTTAAAAAATGATAATCTTCAATCTTGAGATTGAAAACTAGAGAAATGTTTGTTTCCATCATGATTAATGAAATGAAATAGTGCAAAAGAAATCCACTGTTTGAGTGCAGGATTCAATTATATTCTTTCGCTGAGCTCACATATGGTCCAAAGTTAATTAGAGGCTACTGTACTATGGAGCATTTTTGGAAGTAAGGGAACAAACCTGGGGATATCTTTCGGGGTACATGGAGTTTTACCAGAGGCTTCAGAATACTCTGTGAGATATTTAATACTGCAATTAGTCTGAATTTAATCTAAAATTAATACATAGAATATTGCATTAAGTTAAAGATTGAATTGTCAAATACAGGTGGCCACTGTACAATGAAGCACCTTTACCAGTATTGGAAGTAGAACAAACTTGAGGATGACTTTCAGGGTACTTGAAGGTATCTGAATGGTGTAACAATAATCTGTCAGATATAAAATAGCACACTTCACATTTCCATTGTAAAGTCCACAAAATAATAATTTAATAATTTAAATGTTACAGATCTTGTTTTCTATGGAGGAAAACAATTTTGTCGACAGAGGCAACAAGGTTCTTTTGGGACTTGTGGAAGTATTTAAATACCCTATGCGAAAAGTTAGAATAAAACATAAAGAGGTGGGCACAGACAACTTGAGTCCATCAATTCTAGGGGCCTGAGGGTGACTATACCATAGGCACATTGTAGCCCACCTGCAACTGTTTTTTTCCTGTAAAACATTATGTTGTTTTACCACAGCGGACATTCTAAAAGCTGCCCTGTACCCCTTATACCACCATGATGAATTGTAACTTAATGTCGTGACTTGAACGTTGGGGAATATTATTAGTGGAATACCTTCAAATTGAAAGAAATTTGTTTTTTCTTCTGAAGACATGGAAATTATTTGCCTTATAATGTGTGTCACTTTGCATGTAAGAGAAAGTACATGCATTGAATAAGTCCCTTTTGCTGTTTCAGAGTACTCCCAGTTAAAAAATGATAATCTTCAATCTTGAGATTGAAAACTAGAGAAATGTTTGTTTCCATCATGATTAATGAAATGAAATAGTGCAAAAGAAATCCACTGTTTGAGTGCAGGATTCAATTATATTCTTTCGCTGAGCTCACATATGGTCCAAAGTTAATTAGAGGCTACTGTACTATGGAGCATTTTTGGAAGTAAGGGAACAAACCTGGGGATATCTTTCGGGGTACATGGAGTTTTACTAGCGGCTTCAGAATACTCTGTGAGATATTTAATACTGCAATTAGTCTGAATTTAATCTAAAATTAATACATAGAATATTGCATTAAGTTAAAGATTGAATTGTCAAATACAGGTGGCCACTGTACAGTGAAGCACCTTTACCAGTATTGGGCGTAGAACAAACTTGAGGATGACTTTCGGGGTACTTGAAGGTATCTGAATGGTGTAACAATAATCTGTCAGATATAAAGTAATACACTTTACATTTCCATTGTAAAATCCACAAAATAATAATTTAATAGTTTAAATGTTATAGATGTGGTTTTCAGTGGAGGAAAACCATTTTGTCAACAGGGGCAACAACGTCCTTTCGGGACTCTTGGAAGTATTTAAATACCCTATGCGAAAAATTAGAATAAATCATAAAGAGGTGGGCACAGACAACTTGAGTCCATCAATTCTAGGGGCCTGAGGGTGACTATACCATAGGCATATTGTAGCCCACCTGCAACTGTGTTTTTTCCTGTAAAACATTATGTTGTTTTACCACAGCCAACATTCTAAAAGCTGCCCTCTACCCCTTATACCACCATGATGAATTGTAACTTAATGTCGTGACTTGAACGTTGGGGAATATTATTAGTGGAATACCTTCAAATTGAAAGAAATTTGTTTTTTCTTCTGAAGGCATGGAAATTATTTGCCTTATAATGTATGTCACTTTGCATGTAAGAGAAGGTACATGCATTGAATAAGTCCCTCTTGCTGTTTGAGAGTACTCCCAGTTAAAAAATGATAATCTTCAATCTTGAGATTGAAAACTAGAGAAATGTTTGTTTGCATCATGATTAATGAAATGAAATAGTGCAAAAGAAATCCACTGTTTCAGTGCAGTATACAGATTCTTTGGCTGAGCTCACATATGGTCCATACTTATTTGGAGGCTACTGTACTATGGAGCATTTTTGGAAGTAAGGGAACAAACCTGGGGATATCTTTCGGGGTACATGGAGTTTTACCAGAGGCTTCAGAATACTCTGTGAAATATTTTAAAATACAATTAGTCTGAATTTAATCTAAAAGTAATACATAGAATATTGCATTAAGTTAAAGATTGAATTGTCAAATACAGGTGGCCACTGTACAATGAAGCACCTTTACCAGTATTGGGAGTAGAACAAACTTGAGGATGACTTTCGGGGTACTTGAAGGTATCTGAATGGTGTAACAATAATCTGTCAGATATAAAATAGCACACTTCACATTTCCATTGTAAAGTCCACAAAATAATAATTTAATAATTTAAATGTTACAGATCTTGTTTTCTATGGAGGAAAACAATTTTGTCGACAGAGGCAACAAGGTTCTTTCGGGACTTGTGGAAGTATTTAAATACCCTATGCGAAAAGTTAGAATAAAACATAAAGAGGTGGGCACAGACAACTTGAGTCCATCAATTCTAGGGGCCTGAGGGTGACTATACCATAGGCACATTGTAGCCCACCTGCAACTGTGTTTTTTTCCTGTAAAACATTATGTTGTTTTACCACAGCGGACATTCTAAAAGCTGCCCTGTACCCCTTATACCACCATGATGAATTGTAACTTAATGTCGTGACTTGAACGTTGGGGAATATTATTAGTGGAATACCTTCAAATTGAAAGAAATTTGTTTTTTCTTCTGAAGACATGGAAATTATTTGCCTTATAATGTGTGTCACTTTGCATGTAAGAGAAAGTACATGCATTGAATAAGTCCCTTTTTGCTGTTTCAGAGTACTCCCAGTTAAAAAATGATAATCTTCAATCTTGAGATTGAAAACTAGAGAAATGTTTGTTTCCATCATGATTAATGAAATGAAATAGTGCAAAAGAAATCCACTGTTTCAGTGCAGGATTCAATTATATTCTTTCGCTGAGCTCACATATGGTCCAAAGTTAATTAGAGGCTACTGTACTATGGAGCATTTTTGGAAGTAAGGGAACAAACCTGGGGATATCTTTCGGGGTACATGGAGTTTTACTAGCGGCTTCAGAATACTCTGTGAGATATTTAATACTGCAATTAGTCTGAATTTAATCTAAAATTAATACATAGAATATTGCATTAAGTTAAAGATTGAATTGTCAAATACAGGTGGCCACTGTACAGTGAAGCACCTTTACCAGTATTGGGCGTAGAACAAACTTGAGGATGACTTTCGGGGTACTTGAAGGTATCTGAATGGTGTAACAAAAATCTGTCAGATATAAAGTAATACACTTTACATTTCCATTGTAAAATCCACAAAATAATAATTTAATAGTTTAAATGTTATAGATGTGGTTTTCAGTGGAGGAAAACCATTTTGTCAACAGGGGCAACAACGTCCTTTCGGGACTCTTGGAAGTATTTAAATACCCTATGCGAAAAATTAGAATAAATCATAAAGAGGTGGGCACAGACAACTTGAGTCCATCAATTCTAGGGGCCTGAGGGTGACTATACCATAGGCATATTGTAGCCCACCTGCAACTGTGTTTTTTTCCTGTAAAACATTATGTTGTTTTACCACAGCGGACATTCTAAAAGCTGCCCTCTACCCCTTATACCACCATGATGAATTGTAACTTAATGTCGTGACTTGAACGTTGGGGAATATTATTAGTGGAATACCTTCAAATTGAAAGAAATTTGTGTTTTCTTCTGAAGGCATGGAAATTATTTGCCTTATAATGTATGTCACTTTGCATGTAAGAGAAGGTACATGCATTGAATAAGTCCCTCTTGCTGTTTGAGAGTACTCCCAGTTAAAAAATGATAATCTTCAATCTTGAGATTGAAAACTAGAGAAATGTTTGTTTGCATCATGATTAATGAAATGAAATAGTGCAAAAGAAATCCACTGTTTCAGTGCAGTATACAGATTCTTTGGCTGAGCTCACATATGGTCCATACTTATTTGGAGGCTACTGTACTATGGAGCATTTTTTGGAAGTAAGGGAACAAACCTGGGGATATCTTTCGGGGTACATGGAGTTTTACCAGAGGCTTCAGAATACTCTGTGAAATATTTTAAAATACAATTAGTCTGAATTTAATCTAAAAGTAATACATAGAATATTGCATTAAGTTAAAGATTGAATTGTCAAATACAGGTGGCCACTGTACAATGAAGCACCTTTACCAGTATTGGAAGTAGAACAAACTTGAGGATGACTTTCGGGGTACTTGAAGGTATCTGAATGGTGTAACAATAATCTGTCAGATATAAAATAGCACACTTCACATTTCCATTGTAAAGTCCACAAAATAATAATTTAATAATTTAAATGTTACAGATCTTGTTTTCTATGGAGGAAAACAATTTTGTCGACAGAGGCAACAAGGTTCTTTCGGGACTTGTGGAAGTATTTAAATACCCTATGCGAAAAGTTAGAATAAAACATAAAGAGGTGGGCACAGACAACTTGAGTCCATCAATTCTAGGGGCCTGAGGGTGACTATACCATAGGCACATTGTAGCCCACCTGCAACTGTGTTTTTTTCCTGTAAAACATTATGTTGTTTTACCACAGCGGACATTCTAAAAGCTGCCCTGTACCCCTTATACCACCATGATGAATTGTAACTTAATGTCGTGACTTGAACGTTGGGGAATATTATTAGTGGAATACCTTCAAATTGAAAGAAATTTGTTTTTTCTTCTGAAGACATGGAAATTATTTGCCTTATAATGTGTGTCACTTTGCATGTAAGAGAAAGTACATGCATTGAATAAGTCACCTTTGCTGTTTCAGAGTACTCCCAGTTAAAAAATGATAATCTTCAATCTTGAGATTGAAAACTAGAGAAATGTTTGTTTCCATCATGATTAATGAAATGAAATAGTGCAAAAGAAATCCACTGTTTCAGTGCAGGATTCAATTATATTCTTTTCGCTGAGCTCACATATGGTCCAAAGTTAATTAGAGGCTACTGTACTATGGAGCATTTTTGGAAGTAAGGGAACAAACCTGGGGATATCTTTCGGGGTACATGGAGTTTTACTAGCGGCTTCAGAATACTCTGTGAGATATTTAATACTGCAATTAGTCTGAATTTAATCTAAAATTAATACATAGAATATTGCATTAAGTTAAAGATTGAATTGTCAAATACAGGTGGCCACTGTACAATGAAGCACCTTTACCAGTATTGGGCGTAGAACAAACTTGAGGATGACTTTCGGGGTACTTGAAGGTATCTGAATGGTGTAACAATAATCTGTCAGATATAAAATAGCACACTTCACATTTCCATTGTAAAAGTCCACAAAATAATAATTTAATAGTTTAAATGTTACAGATCTTGTTTTCTATGGAGGAAAAACCAATTTTGTCAACAGAGGCAACAAGGTTCTTTCGGGACTCTTGGAAGTATTTAAATACCCTATGCGAAAAAGTTAGAATAAAAATCATAAAGAGGTGGGTACAGACAACTTGAGTCCATCAATTCTAGGGGCCTGAGGGTGACTATACCATAGGCATATTGTAGCCCACCTGCAACTGTGTTTTTTTCCTGTAAAACATTATGTTGTTTTACCACAGCCAACATTCTAAAAGCTGCCCTCTACCCCTTATACCACCATGATGAATTGTAACTTAATGTCGTGACTTGAACGTTGGGGAATATTATTAGTGGAATACCTTCAAATTGAAAGAAATTTGTTTTTTTCTTCTGAAGACATGGAAATTATTTGCCTTATAATGTATGTCACTTTGCATGTAAGAGAAAGTACATGCATTGAATAAGTCCCTCTTGCTGTTTCAGAGTACTCCCAGTTAAAAAATGATAATCTTCAATCTTGAGATTGAAAACTAGAGAAATGTTTGTTTGCATCATGATTAATGAAATGAAATAGTGCAAAAGAAATCCACTGTTTCAGTGCAGGATACAATTAGATTCTTTGGCTGAGCTCACATATGGTCCATACTTAATTGGAGGCTACTGTACTATGGAGCATTTTTGGAAGTAAGGGAACAAACCTGGGGATATCTTTCGGGGTACATGGAGTTTTACCAGAGGCTTCAGAATACTCTGTGAGATATTTAATACTGCAATTAGTCTGAATTTAATCTAAAATTAATACATAGAATATTGCATTAAGTTAAAGATTGAATTGTCAAATACAGGTGGCCACTGTACAATGAAGCACCTTTACCAGTATTGGAAGTAGAACAAACTTGAGGATGACTTTCGGGGTACTTGAAGGTATCTGAATGGTGTAACAATAATCTGTCAGATATAAAATAGCACACTTCACATTTCCATTGTAAAGTCCACAAAATAATAATTTAATAATTTAAATGTTACAGATCTTGTTTTCTATGGAGGAAAACAATTTTGTCGACAGAGGCAACAAGGTTCTTTTCGGGACTTGTGGAAGTATTTAAATACCCTATGCGAAAAGTTAGAATAAAACATAAAGAGGTGGGCACAGACAACTTGAGTCCATCAATTCTAGGGGCCTGAGGGTGACTATACCATAGGCACATTGTAGCCCACCTGCAACTGTGTTTTTTTCCTGTAAAACATTATGTTGTTTTACCACAGCGGACATTCTAAAAGCTGCCCTGTACCCCTTATACCACCATGATGAATTGTAACTTAATGTCGTGACTTGAACGTTGGGGAATATTATTAGTGGAATACCTTCAAATTGAAAGAAATTTGTTTTTTCTTCTGAAGACATGGAAATTATTTGCCTTATAATGTGTGTCACTTTGCATGTAAGAGAAAGTACATGCATTGAATAAGTCCCTTTTGCTGTTTCAGAGTACTCCCAGTTAAAAATGATAATCTTCAATCTTGAGATTGAAAAACTAGAGAAATGTTTGTTTCCATCATGATTAATGAAATGAAATAGTGCAAAAGAAATCCACTGTTTCAGTGCAGGATTCAATTATATTCTTTTCGCTGAGCTCACATATGGTCCAAAGTTAATTAGAGGCTACTGTACTATGGAGCATTTTTGGAAGTAAGGGAACAAACCTGGGGATATCTTTCGGGGTACCTGGAGTTTTACCAGCGGCTTCAGAATACTCTGTGAGATATTTAATACTGCAATTAGTCTGAATTTAATCTAAAATTAATACATAGAATATTGCATTAAGTTAAAGATTGAATTGTCAAATACAGGTGGCCACTGTACAATGAAGCACCTTTACCAGTATTGGGAGTAGAACAAACTTGAGGATGACTTTCGGGGTACTTGAAGGTATCTGAATGGTGTAACAATAATCTGTCAGATATAAAATAGCACACTTCACATTTCCATTGTAAAGTCCACAAAATAATAATTTAATAATTTAAATGTTACAGATCTTGTTTTCTATGGAGGAAAACAATTTTGTCGACAGAGGCAACAAGGTTCTTTCGGGACTTGTGGAAGTATTTAAATACCCTATGCGAAAAGTTAGAATAAAACATAAAGAGGTGGGCACAGACAACTTGAGTCCATCAATTCTAGGGGCCTGAGGGTGACTATACCATAGGCACATTGTAGCCCACCTGCAACTGTGTTTTTTTCCTGTAAAACATTATGTTGTTTTACCACAGCGGACATTCTAAAAGCTGCCCTGTACCCCTTATACCACCATGATGAATTGTAACTTAATGTCGTGACTTGAACGTTGGGGAATATTATTAGTGGAATACCTTCAAATTGAAAGAAATTTGTTTTTTCTTCTGAAGACATGGAAATTATTTGCCTTATAATGTGTGTCACTTTGCATGTAAGAGAAAGTACATGCATTGAATAAGTCCCTCTTGCTGTTTCAGAGTACTCCCAGTTAAAAATGATAATCTTCAATCTTGAGATTGAAAACTAGAGAAATGTTTGTTTCCATCATGATTAATGAAATGAAATAGTGCAAAAGAAATCCACTGTTTCAGTGCAGGATTCAATTATATTCTTTCGCTGAGCTCACATATGGTCCAAAGTTAATTAGAGGCTACTGTACTATGGAGCATTTTTGGAAGTAAGGGAACAAACCTGGGGATATCTTTCGGGGTACATGGAGTTTTACCAGAGGCTTCAGAATACTCTGTGAAATATTTTAAAATACAATTAGTCTGAATTTAATCTAAAAGTAATACATAGAATATTGCATTAAGTTAAAGATTGAATTGTCAAATACAGGTGGCCACTGTACAATGAAGCACCTTTACCAGTATTGGGAGTAGAACAAACTTGAGGATGACTTTCGGGGTACTTGAAGGTATCTGAATGGTGTAACAATAATCTGTCAGATATAAAATAGCACACTTCACATTTCCATTGTAAAGTCCACAAAATAATAATTTAATAATTTAAATGTTACAGATCTTGTTTTCTATGGAGGAAAACAATTTTGTCGACAGAGGCAACAAGGTTCT
>JBANLX010000026.1:0-65374 GCA_037179385.1 Holothuria scabra
TTGTTGGGATTTATTGGGCGGGTTTGCTTGGGTTTTTGTTGGGATTTATTGGTGGGTTTACTGTTTTTTGAAGTTTGCAATGGTTGGCTGCTGGTTGGTTGGTTGGACAGTTTTGTTGAGTTCGTTTCGTTGGGCCTTGCTGGGTGGGTTTTGCTGGGTGGGTTTTGTTGCTTGGGTTTGGTTGGGCTCTTTTATTGGGTTTCGTTAGTGCGGTATTGACCTGGGTTTTGTTGGGTGGGTTTGGTTGGGTTTTGTTGGGTGGGTTCGGTTGGGTTTCGTTGGGTTTTGTTGGGATTTGTTGTTTGGGTTCCCAGCAAAACCCACCCAACAAAACCCAACAACGCCCACCCAACAAAACCCAACAAAACTCAACCAAACCAACTCAACAAAACCCAACGAAACCCTTCCAAACACAAGCAACAAAACCCAACCAAACCCACCCAACAAACCGTAACGAAACCCACCTAACAAAACACAACCAAACCCACCCAACAAATTCCAACAAAACCCACCCAACAAAACCCAACAAAGCCCACCCAACAAAACCAAACACAAACCCAACCAAACCCACCCAACAAAACCCAACCAAACCCACCCAACAAAACCCAACAAGACCCAATCAACAAAACCCAACAAAACCCAACGAAACCCAACTAAACCCACCCAACAATACCCAACCAAACCCACCCAACAAAACCCAACCAAAACCAACGAAACCCATCGAAACCCAACTAAACCTACCCAACAAAACCCAACCAACAAAACCCAACGAAACGAACCCAACAAAACCCAACCAAACCCACCCAACGAAACCCAACGAAATTCACCCAACAAAACCCAACAAACCCCAACCAAACCCACCCAACAAACCGTAACGAAACCCACCCAACAAAACCCAACAAACCCCAACGAAATCCACCCAGCAAAACCCAACCAAACCCTCCCAACAATACCCAACCAAATCCACCCAAAAATCCTTACATAACCCACCCAACAAATCCCAACAAAGCCCACCCAACAAAACCCAACAAAACCCAACAAAACCAAGCCAAACCTACCCAACAAAACCCAACAAAACCCTTCCAAACACAAGCAAGAAAACCCAACCAAAACCATCCAACAAACCATAACGAAAACCACCCAACAAAAAAAAAAAGAAAACCCCAGCAAAACCCAACCAAACCCACCCAACAAATCCCAACAAAGCCCACCCAACAAAACCCAACAAAGCCCACCCAACAAAACCCAACAAAACCCAACCAAACCCACTCAACAAAACCCAACAACAAAACCCTTCCAAACACAAGCAACAAAACCCAACCAAACTCATCCAACA
Organism: Holothuria scabra; assembly: GCA_037179385.1. Classification (NCBI taxonomy): domain Eukaryota; kingdom Metazoa; phylum Echinodermata; class Holothuroidea; order Aspidochirotida; family Holothuriidae; genus Holothuria; species Holothuria scabra. Next base: position 1,337 of record JBANLX010000026.1, read on the forward strand.
AACCCAACGAAACCCACCCAACAAAACCCAACCAAACCCAACCAAGCCAACCCAACCAAACCCACCCCAAAAACCCAACGAAACCCACCCAACAAAACCCAACCAAACCAACCCAACAAAACCCAACAAAGCCCCAAAAAAAACCCCAACAAAACCCACCCAATAAATCCCAACAAAACCCAACCAAACGCACCCAACAAAACCCAACCAAACCCACCCAACAAACCGTAACGAAACCCACCCAACAAAACCCAACAAATCCCACCCAACAAAAACCAACCAAACCCACCCAAGAAAACCCATTCAAACCCACCCAACAAATCCCAACAAAACCCAACAAAACCCAACAAAACCCAACCAAACCCACTCAACAAAACGCAACAACAAAACCCTTCCAAACACAAGCAACAAAACCCAACCAAACCCACCCAACAAAACCCAACGAAACCCACCCAACAAAACCCAACGAAACCCAACCAAACAAACCCAACCAAACCCACCCAACAAAACCCAACGAAACCCACCCAACAAAACCCAACCAAACCAACCCAACAAAACCCAACAAAGCCCCCAAAAACCCAACAAAACCCACCCAATAAATCCCAACAAAACCCAACCAAACGCACCCAACAAAACCCAACCAAACCCACCCAACAAACCGTAACGAAACCCACCCAACAAAACCCAACAAATCCCAACAAAGCCCACCCAACAAAACCAAACAAAACCCAACCGAACGCACCCAACAAAACCCAACCAAACCCACCCAACAAAACCAAACAAACCGAATTTCACCCAACAAAACCCACCCAACAAACGCCAACGTTTGGTTTGGGTGGGTTTTGTTGGGTTTTGTTGGGATTTGTTGGGTGGGTTTTGTTGGGTTTTGTTAGGTTTTGTTGGGTGAAATTCGTTGGGTTTTGTTGGGTGGGTTTGGTTGGGTTTTGTTGGGTTTTGTTGGGATTTATTGGGTGGGTTTGGTTGGGTTTTTTGGGGTTTTGTTGGGTTTTGTTGGGTTGGTTGGTTGGGTTTTGTTGGGTTCGTTTCGTTGGGTTTTGTTGGGTGGGTTTTGTTGGGTGGGTTTTGTTGGGTGGGTTTGGTTGGGTTTTATTGGGTTTCGTTGGGTGGGTTTGGTTGGGTTTTGTTGGGTGGGTTTGGTTGGGTTTTGTTGGGTGGGTTCGGTTGGGTTTCGTTGGGTTTTGTTGGGATTTGTTGTTTGGGTTCCCAGCAAAACCCACCCAACAAAACCCAACAACGCCCACCCAACAAAACCCAACAAAACTCAACCAAACCAACTCAACAAAACCCAACGAAACCCTTCCAAACACAAGCAACAAAACCCAACCAAACCCATCCAACAAACCGTAACGAAACCCACCCAACAAAAAACAAAAAACCCCAGCAAAACCCAACCAAACCCAACCAACAAATTTCAACAAAACCCACCCAACAAAACCCAACAAAGCCCACCCGCCAAAACCAAACAAAACCCAACCAAACCCACCCAACAAAACCCACCCAAACCCACCCAACAAAACCCAACCAAACCCAAACAACAAATCCCAACAAAACCCAACGAAACCCAACCAAACCCACCCAACAAAACCCAACCAAACCCACCCAACAAAACCCAACCAAACCCACCCAACGAAACCCAACAAAACCCAACCAAACCCACCCAACAAAACCCACCCAACAAAACCCAACGAAACCAACCCAACAAAACCCAACCAAACCCACCCAACGAAACCCAACGAAATTCACCCAACAAAACCAAACAAACCCCAACCAAACCCACCCAACAAACCGTAACCAAACCCACCCAACAAAACGCAACAAATTCCAACCAAATCCACCAGCAAAACCCAACCAAACCCTCCCAACAATACCCAACCAAACCCACCCAAAAATCCTTACATAACCCACCCAACAAAACCCAACCAAACTCACCCAACAAAACCCAACAAAACCCAACAAAACCAAACCAAACCTACCCAACAAAACCCAACAAAACCCTTCCAAACACAAGCAACAAAACCCAACCAAACCCATCCAACAAACCATAACGAAACCCACCCAACAAAAAAAGAAAACCCCAGCAAAACCCAACCAAACGCACCCAACAAATACCAACCAAGCCCAACCAAACGAACCCAACAAAGCCCACCCAACAATACCCAACGAAACCCAACCAAACCCACTCAACAAAACCCAACTAAACCCACCCAACAAAACCCAACCAAACCCAATCAACAAAACCCAACCAAACTCATCCAACAAACCCAACCAAACTAACCCAACAAAACCCAACCAAACCCAACCAAGCCAACCCAACAAAACCCACCCCAAAAAACCCAACGAAACCCCCCCAACAAAACCCAACCAAACCAACCCAACAAAACCCAACAAAGCCCCCCAAAAAAACCCCAACAAAACCCACCCAATAAATCCCAACAAAACCCAACCAAACGCACCCAACACAACAAACCCAACCAAACCCACCCAACAAACCGTAACGAAACCCACCCAACAAAACCCAACAAATCCCACCCAACAAAAACCAACCAAACCCACCCAACAAAACCCAACCAAACCCACCCAACAAAACCCAACCAAACCCACCAACAAAACCCAACCAAACCCACCCAACAAATCGTAACGAAACCCACCCAACAAAACCCAACAAACCCCAGCAAAACCCAACGAAACTCACCCAACAAAAAACGAATCCCAACCAAACCAACATCAACAAAACCCAACAAAACCCACACAACAAATCCCAACAAAACCCAACAAAACCCAACCAAACCAACCCAAAAAAAACCAACAAAACCCCCCAAAATCCAACGAAACCCACCCAATAAATCCCAACAAAACCCAACAAAACCCAACCACACCCACCCAACAAAACCCAACGAAATTCACCCAACAAAACCCAACAAAACCGAACCAAACCCACCCAACAAACCGTAACGAAACCCACCCAACAAAACCCAACACACCCCAGCAAAACCCAACGAAATTCACCCAACAAAACCCAACCAAACCCACCCAACAAATCCCAACAAAAACCACCCAACAAATCCCAACAAAGCCCACCCAACAAAACCAAACAAAACCCAACCGAACGCACCCAACAAAACCCAACCAAACCCACCCAACAAAACCCAAATATCCCCTCTAACAAAACCAAACAAAACCCAACGAAACCCAACAAAACCCACCCAACAAAACCCAACGTTTGGTTTGGGTCGGTTTTATTGGGTTTTGTTGGGATTTGTTATGTGGGTTTTGTTGGGTTTTGTTAGGTTATGTTGGGTGAAATTCGTTGGGTTTTGTTGGGTGGGTTTGGTTGGGTTTTGTTGGGTTTTGTTGGGATTTGTTGGGTGGGTTTTGTTGGGTTTTGTTGGGTGGGTTTGGTTGGGTTTTGCTGGGTGGATTTGGTTGGGTCTTGCTGGGGTTTGTTGGGTTTTGTTGGGTTTGTTTCGTTACGGTTTGTTGGATGCTTTTGGTTGGGTTTTGTTGCTTGTGTTTGGTAGGGTTTTGTTGGGTTTTGTTGAGTGGGTTTGGTTGGGTTTTGTTGGGTGGGTTTGGTTGGGTTTCGTTGGGTTTTGTTGTCTGGGTTTTGTTGGGTTTTGTTGGGATTTGTTGGGTGGGTTTGGATGGGTTTTGTTGGGTGGGTTTGGCTGGGTTTTGCTGGGTGGATTTGGTTGGGTCTTGCTGGGGTTTGTTGGGTTTTGTTTGGTTTGTTTCGTTACGGTTTGTTGGATGCTTTTGGTTGGGTTTTGTTGCTTGTGTTTGGAAGGGTTTTGTTGGGTTTTGTTGGGTGGGTTTGGTTGGGTTTCCTTGGGTTTTGTTGGGTGGGTTTTGTTGGGTTTTGTTGAATGGGTTTTGTTGGGTTTTGTTCGGTTTTGTTGATCGGGTTTGGTTGGGTTTTGTTTGATGGGTTTTGTTGGGTTTTGTTGGGTGGGTTTGGTAGGGTTTGGTTGGGTTTTGTTGGGTGGGTTTGGTTGGGTTTTGTTGGGGTTTTCTTTTTTTTTTTGTTGGGTGGGTTTCGTTATGGTTTCTTGGATGGGTTTGGTTGGGTTTTGTTGCTTGTGTTTGGAAGGGTTTTGTTGGGTAGGTTTGGTTTGGTTTTGTTGGGTTTTGTTGGGTTTTGTTAGTGAGTTTGGGTGGGTTTGGTTGGGTTTTGTTGGTTTAGCTTTGTTGGGATTTGTTCGGTTGGTTTTGTTGGGATTTGTAGGGTAGGTTTGGTTGGGTTTTGTTGGAAGAGGGTTTGGTTGGGTTTTGCTGGGTGGATTTCGTTGGGTTTTGCTGGGGTTTGTTGGGTTTTGTTGGGTGGGTTTCGTTACGGTTTGTTGGGTGGGTTTGGTTGGGGTTTGTTGGGTTTTGTTGGGTGAATTTCGTTGGCTTTCGTTGGGTGAGTTTTGCTGGGCTTTGTTGGGTGCGTTTGGTTGGGTTTTGTTGGGATTTATTGTGGGTTTCGTTGGGTTTTTTGGGGTTTTGTTGGGTTTTGTTGGGTTGGTTGGTTGCGTTTTGTTGGGTTCGTTTTGTTGGGTTTTGTTGGGTGGGTTTTGTTGGGTGGGTTTGGTTGGGTTTCGTTGGGTGGGTTTGGTTGGGTTTTGTTGGGTGGGTCTGGTTGGGTTTTGTTTGGTTGGTTCGTTTGGGTTTCGTTGGGTTTTGTTGGGATTTGTTGTTTGGGTTCCCAGCAAAACCCACCCAACAAAACCTAACAACGCCCACCCAACAAAACCAAACAAAACCCAACCAAACCCACCCAACAAAGCCCACCCAACAAAACCAAACAAAACTCAACCACACCAACTCAACAAAACCCAACAAAACCCTTCCAAACACAAGCAACAAAACCCAACCAAACCCATCCAACAGACCATAACGAAACCCACCCAACAAAAATAAAAAAGAAAACCGCAGCAAAACCCAACCAAACCCACCCAACAAATCCCAACAAAGCCCACCCAACAAAACCCAACAAAACCCAACCACACCCACCCAACAAAACCCAACGAAATTCACCCAACAAAACCCAACAAAACCGAACCAAACCCACCCAACAAACCGTAACGAAACCCACCCAACAAAACCCAACACACCCCAGCAAAACCCAACGAAATTCACCCAACAAAACCCAACCAAACCCACCCAACAAATCCCAACAAAAACCACCCAACAAATCCCAACAAAGCCCACCCAACAAAACCAAACAAAACCCAACCGAACGCACCCAACAAAACCCAACCAAACCCACCCAACAAAACCCAAATATCCCCTCTAACAAAACCAAACAAAACCCAACGAAACCCAACAAAACCCACCCAACAAAACCCAACGTTTGGTTTGGGTCGGTTTTATTGGGTTTTGTTGGGATTTGTTATGTGGGTTTTGTTGGGTTTTGTTAGGTTATGTTGGGTGAAATTCGTTGGGTTTTGTTGGGTGGGTTTGGTTGGGTTTTGTTGGGTTTTGTTGGGATTTGTTGGGTGGGTTTGTTGGGTTTTGTTGGGTGGGTTTGGTTGGGTTTTGCTGGGTGGATTTGGTTGGGTCTTGCTGGGGTTTGTTGGGTTTTGTTGGGTTTGTTTCGTTACGGTTTGTTGGATGCTTTTGGTTGGGTTTTGTTGCTTGTGTTTGGAAGGGTTTTGTTGGGTTTTGTTGGGTGGGTTTGGTTGGGTTTTGTTGGGTGGGTTTGGTTGGGTTTCGTTGGGTTTTGTTGGGTGGGTTTTGTTGGGTTTTGTTGGGTTTTGTTGGGATTTGTTGGGTGGGTTTTGTTGGGTTTTGTTGGGTGGGTTTGGTTGGGTTTTGTTGGGTGGATTTGGTTGGGTCTTGCTGGGGTTTGTTGGGTTTGTTTCGTTACGGTTTGTTGGATGCTTTTGGTTGGGGTTTGTTGCTTGTGTTTGGAAGGGTTTTGTTGGGTTTTGTTTGGGTTTGGTTGGGTTTTGTTGGGTTTTGTTGGTTGGGTTTTGTTGGGTTTTGTTGGGTGGGTTTGGTTGGGTTTTGTTGGGTGGGCTTTGTTGGGATTTGTTGGGTGGGTTTGGTTGGGTTTTGCTGGGGTTTTCTTTTTTTTTTTGGGTGGGTTTCGTTATGGTTTCTTGGATGGGTTTGGTTGGGTTTTGTTGCTTGTGTTTGGAAGGGTTTTGTTGGGTAGGTTTGGTTTGGTTTTGTTGGGTTTTGTTGGGTTTTGTTGGGTGAGTTTGGTTGGGTTTTGTTTGGTTTTGTTGGTTTAGCTTTGTTGGGATTTGTTCGGTTGGTTTTGTTGGGATTTGTTGGGTAGGTTTGGTTGGGTTTTGTTGTAAGGGTTTGGTTGGGTTTTGCTGGGTGGATTTCGTTGGGTTTTGCTGGGGTTTGTTGGGTTTTGTTGGGTGGGTTTCGTTACGGTTTGTTGGGTGGGTTTGGTTGGGTTTTGTTGGGTTTTGTTGGGTGAATTTCGTTGGCTTTCGTTGGGTGGGTTTTGTTGGGTTTTGTTGGGTGCGTTTGGTTGGGTTTTGTTGGGATTTATTGGGTGGGTTTCGTTGGGTTTTTGGGGGGGTTTTGTTGGGTTTTGTTGGGTTGGTTGGTTGCGTTTTGTTGGGTTCGTTTTGTTGGGTTTTGTTGGGTGAGTTTTGTTGGGTGGGTTTGGTTGGGTTTCGTTGGGTGGGTTTGGTTGGGTTTTGTTGGGTGGGTTTGGTTGGGTTTTGTTGGGTGGGTTCGGTTGGGTTTCGTTGGGTTTTGTTGGGATTTGTTGTTTGGGTTCCCAGCAAAACCCACCCAACAAAACCTAACAACGCCCACCCAACAAAACCAAACAAAACCCAACCAAACCCACCCAACAAAGCCCACCCAACAAAACCAAACAAAACTCAACCACACCAACTCAACAAAACCCAACAAAACCCTTCCAAACACAAGCAACAAAACCCAACCAAACCCATCCAACAGACCGTAAAGAAACCCACCCAACAAAAATAAAAAGAAAACCGCAGCAAAACACAACCAAACCCACCCAACAAAACCCAACAAAACCCACCCAACAAAGCCCAACGAAACCCACCCAACAAAACCCACCAAAACCCAACCAAACCCACCAAACAAAACCCAACAAAACCCAACAAAACCCAACAAAACCCAACAAAACCCAACAAAACCCAACCAAACCCTCTCAACAAAACGCAACAACAAAACCCTTCCAAACACAAGCAACAAAACCCAACCAAACTCATCCAACAAACCCAACGAAACCCACCCAACAAAACCCAACCAAACCCAACCAAGCCAACCCAACAAAACCCACCCCAAAAAACCCAACGAAACCCACCCAACAAAACCCAACCAAACCAACCCAACAAAACCCAACAAAGCCCCAAAAAACCCACCCAATAAATCCCAACAAAAACCCTACCAAACGCACCCAACAAAATACAACCAAACCCACCCAACAAAACCCAACTAAACCAACCCAACAAATCACAAGAAATCCCACCCAACAAAACCCAACCAAACCCACCCAAGAAAACCCATTCAAACCCACCCAACAAATCCCAACAAAACCCAATAAAACTTAACCAAACCCACCCAACAAAACCCATTAAAACCCACCCAACAAAACCCAACCAAACCAACCCAACAAAACCCAACGAAACTCACCCAACAAAACCCAACGAATCCCAACCAAACCAACCCAACAAAACCCAACAAAACCCATCCAACAAAACCCAACAAAACCCAACGAAACCCACCCAACAAAACACAACAAAACCCTTCCAAACACAAGTAACAAAACCCAACGAATCCAAGCCAACAAACCGTAACGAAGCCCAGCCAACAATAACCAGCAAAACCCAACCAAACAGACCCAACAAAACTCAGGAAAACCCACTTAACAAAACCCAACAAAACCCTTCCAAATACACCCAACAAAACCCAACCAAACCCACCCAACAAACCGTAACAAAACCCACCCAACAAAACCCAACAAAACCCAACGAAATCCACCCAGCAAAAACCCAACCAAACCAACATCAACAAAACCCAACAAAACCCACACAACAAATCCCAACAAAACCCAACAAAACCCAACCAAACAAACCCAACAAAACCCAACCAAACCAACCTAACAAATCCCAACGAAACTAATCCAACGAAACCCAACAAAACCCTACCAAACCCACCCAACGAACCGTAACGAAAAACACTCAACAAAACCCAACAAACCCCAACAAACCCCAACCAAATCCACCTAGCAAAACCCAACCAAACCCACCAAACAGAACCCAACAAAAATCACCCAACAAATCCCAACAAAACAAAACAAAACCCACCCAACAAAAACCAACCAACAAAACCCAACAAAACCCAACCAAACCAACCCAACAAAACCCAACAAAACCCCCAAAAACCCAACGAAACCCACCCAATAAATCCCAACAAAACCCAACAAAACCAAACCAAACCTACCCAACAAAACCCTTCCAAACACAAGCAACAAAACCCAACCAAACCCATCCAAGAAACCATAACGAAACCCACCCAACAAAAAAAAACCCAACAAAACCCCCAAAAACCCAACGAAACCCACCCAACAAATCCCAACAAAGCCCACCCAACAAAACCAAACAAAACCCAACCGAACGCACCCAACAAAACCCAACCAAACCCACCCAACAAAACCCAACGAATTTCACCCAACAAAACCCAACCAAACCCATCCAACAAAACCCAAATATCCCCTCTAACAAAACCAAACAAAACCCAACGAAACCCAACAAAACCCACCCAACAAAACCCAACGTTTGGTTTGGGTGGGTTTTGTTGGGTTTTGTTAGGTTTTGTTGGGTGAAATTCGTTGGGTTTTGTTGGGTGGATGTGGTTGGGTTTTGTTGGGTGGGTTTGGTTGGGTTTTGTTGGGTTTTGTTGGGTGGGTTTGGTTGAGTTTCGTTGGGTTTTGTTGGGTGGGTTTGGGTGGGTTTTGTTGGGTTTTCTTGGGTATTGTTGGTTGGGTTTTGTTGGGTTTTGTTGGGTGGGTTTGGTTGGGTTTTGCTGGGTGGGTTTGGTTGGGTCTTGCTGGGGTTTGTTGGGTTTTGTTGGGTTTGTTTCGTTACGGTTTGTTGGATGCTTTTGGTTGGGTTTTGTTGCTTGTGTTTGGAAGGGTTTTGTTGATTTTTATTGAGTGGGTTTGGTTGGGTTTTGTTGGGTTTTGATGGGTGCGTTTGGTTGGGTTTGGTTGGGTTTTGTTTAGTGGGTTTGGTTGGGTTTTGTTTGGTTTTGTTGTTTGGGTTTTGTTGGATGGGTTTGGTTGGGTTTTGTTGGGTTTGGTTGGGTTTTGTTGGGTGGGTTTTGTTGGGTTTTGCTGGGGTTTTCTTTTTTTTTTTGTTGGGTGGGTTTCGTTATGGTTTCTTGGATGGGTTTGGTTGGGTTTTGTTGCTTGTGTTTGGAAGGGTTTTGTTGGGTAGGTTTGGTTTGGTTTTGTTGGGTTTTGTTGGGTGAGTTTGGTTGGGTTTTGTTTGGTTTTGTTGGGTTAGCTTTGTTGGGATTTGTTCGGTGGGTTTCGTTGGGTTTCGTTGGGTGGGTTTGGTTGGGTTTTGTTGGAAGGGTTTGGTTGGGTTTTGCTGGGTGGATTTCATTGGGTTTTGCTGGGGTTTGTTGGGTTTTGTTGGGTGGGTTTCGTTACGGTTTGTTGGGTTGGTTTGGTTGGGGTTTGTTAGGTTTTGTTGGGTGAATTTCGTTGGCTTTCGTTGGGTGGGTTTGGTTGGGTTTGTTGGGTGCGTTTGGTTGGGTTTTGTTGGGATTTATTGGGTGGGTTTCGTTGGGTTTTTGGGTTTTGTTGGGTTTTGTTGGGTTGGTTTGGGTGGGTTTTGTTGGGTTGGTTTCGTTGGGTTTTGTTGGGTTTTGTTGAATGGGTTTGGTTGGGTTTTGTTGGGTTTTGTTGGGTGGGTTTGGTTGGGTTTTGTTGGGTGGGTTTGGTTGGGTTTTGTTGGGTGGGTTCGGTTGGGTTTCGTTGGGTTTTGTTGGGATTTGTTGTTTGGGTTCCCAGCAAAACCCACCCAACAAAACCCAACAACGCCCACCCAACAAAACCAAACAAAACCCAACCAAACCCACCCAACAAAGCCCACCCAACAAAACCAAACAAAACTCAACCACACCAACTCAACAAAACCCAACAAAACCCTTCCAAACACAAGCAACAAAACCCAACCAAACCCATCCAACAAACCATAACGAAACCCACCCAACAAAAAAAGAAAACCCCAGCAAAACCCAACCAAACCCACCCAACAAATCCCAACAAAGCCCACCCAACAAAACCCAACAAAGCCCACCCAACAAAACCAAACAAAACCCAGCCAAACCCACCAAACAAAACCCAACAAAACCCAACAAAACCCAACAAAACCCAACCAAACCCACTCAACAAAACGCAACAACAAAACCCTTCCAAACACAAGCAACAAAACCCAACCAAACTCATCCAACAAACCCAACGAAACCCACCCAACAAAAGCCAACCAAACCCAACCTAACCAACCCAACAAAACCCACCCCAAAAAACCCAACGAAACCCACCCAACAAAACCCAACGAAACCAACCCAACAAAACCCAACAAAACCCCAAAAACCCAACGAAACCCACCCAATAAATCCCAACAAAACCCAACAAAACCAAACCAAACCTACCCAACAAAACCCTTCCAAACACAAGCAACAAAACCCAACCAAACCCATCCAAGAAACCATAACGAAACCCACCCAACAAAAAAACCCAACAAAACCCCCAAAAACCCAACGAAACCCACCCAACAAATCCCAACAAAGCCCACCCAACAAAACCAAACAAAACCCAACCGAACGCACCCAACAAAACCCAACCAAACCCACCCAACAAAACCCAACGAATTTCACCCAACAAAACCCAACCAAACCCACCCAACAAAACCCAAATATCCCCTCTAACAAAACCAAACAAAACCCAACGAAACCCAACAAAACCCACCCAACAAAACCCAACGTTTGGTTTGGGTGGGTTTTGTTGGGTTTTGTTAGGTTTTGTTGGGTGAAATTCGTTGGGTTTTGTTGGGTGGGTTTGGTTGGGTTTTGTTGGGTGCGTTTGGTTGGGTTTTGTTGGGTTTTGTTGGGTGGGTTCGGTTGATTTTCGTTGGGTTTTGTTGGGTGGGTTTGGGTGGGTTTTGTTGGGTTTTGTTGGGATTTGTTGGGTGGGTTTTGTTGGGTTTTGTTGGGTGGGTTTGGTTGGGTTTGCTGGGTGGATTAGGTTGGGTTTTGCTGGGGTTTGTTGGGTTTTGTTGGGTTTGTTTCGTTACGGTTTGTTGGATGCTTTTGGTTGGGTTTTGTTGCTTGTGTTTGGAAGGGTTTTGTTGATTTTTATTGGGTGGGTTTGGTTGGGTTTTGTTGGGTTTTGATGGGTGCGTTTGGTTGGGTTTGGTTGGGTTTTGTTTAGTGGGTTTGGTTGGGTTTTGTTTGGTTTTGTTGGGTGGGTTTTGCTGGGTTTTGTTCGGTTGGTTTCGTTGGGTTTTGTTGGGTGGGTTTGGTTGGGTTTTTTGGGGTTTTGTTGGGTTTTGTTGGAATTTGTTGGGTGGGTTTTGTTGGGTTTTGCTGGGGTTTTCTTTTTTTTTTTTTGTTGGGTGGGTTTCGTTATGGTTTCTTGGATGGGTTTGGTTGGGTTTTGTTGCTTGTGTTTGGAAGGGTTTTGTTGGGTAGGTTTTGTTGGGTTTTGTTGGGTTTTGTTGGGTGAGTTTGGTTGGGTTTTGTTGGGTTTTGTTGGGTTAGCTTTGTTGGGATTTGTTCGGTTGGTTTTGTTGGGATTTGTTGCGGGTTTGGTTGGGTTTTGTTGGAACGGTTTGGTTGGGTTTTGCTGGGTGGATTTCATTGGGTTTTGCTGGGGTTTGTTGGGTTTCGTTGGGTGGGTTTCGTTACGGTTTGTTGGGTTGGTTTGGTTGGGGTTTGTTAGGTTTTGTTGGGTGAATTTCGTTGGGTTTCGTTGGGTGGGTTTGGTTGGGTTTTGTTGGGTGCGTTTGGTTGGGTTTTGTTGGGATTTATTGGGTGGGTTTCGTTGGGTTTTTTGGGGTTTTGTTGGGTTTTGTTGGGTTGGTTGGTTGGGTTTTGTTGGGTTCGTTTCGTTGGGTTTTGTTGGATGGGTTTTATTGGGTGGGTTTGGTTGGGTTTTGTTGGATTTCGTTGGGTGGGTTTGGTTGGGTTTTGTTGGGTGGGTTTGGTTGGGTTTTGTTGGGTGGGTTCGGTTGGGTTTCGTTGGGTTTTGTTGGGATTTGTTGTTTGGGTTCCCAGCAAAACCCACCCAACAAAACCCAACAACGCCCACCCAACAAAACCAAACAAAACCCAACCAAACCCACCCAACAAAACCCATTCAACAAAACCAAACAAAACTCAACCACACCCACCCAAACAAACCCAACAAAACCCTTCCAAACACAAGCAACAAAGCCCAACCCAACCCATCCAACAAACCATAACGAAACCCACCCAACATAAAAAAAAGAAAACCCCAGCAAAACCCAACCAAACCCACCCAACAAATCCCAACAAAACCCACCCAACAAAACCCAACAAAGCCCACCCAACAAAACCAAACAAAACCCAACCAAACCCACCAAACAAAACCCAACAAAACCCAATCAAACCCACTCAACAAAACGCAACACAGCCCTTCCAAACACAAGCAACAAAACCCAACCAAACCCATCCAACAAACCGTAACGAAACCCACCCAACAAAACCCAACCAAACCCACCAAACAAAACTCAACCAATCCCACCCAACAAAACCCAACGAAACGAACCCAACAAAACCCAACCAAACCCACTCAACAAAACGTAACAAAACCCCAAAAAACCCAACAAAACCCACCCAATAAATCCCAACAAAACCCAACCAAACTCACCCAACAAAACCCAACCAAACCCACCCAACAAACCGTAACGAAACCCACCCAACAAAACCCAACAAATCCCACCCAACAAAAACCAACCAAACCCACCCAACAAAACCCATTCAAACCCACCCAACAAATCCCAACAAAACCCAATAAAACTTAACCAAACCCACCCAACAAAACCCATTAAAACCCACCCAACAAAACCCAACCAAACCAACCCAACAAAACCCAACGAAACTCACCCAACAAAACCCAACGAATCCCAACCAAACCAACCCAACAAAACCCATCAAAACCCAACAAAACCCATCCAACAAAACCCAACAAAGCCCAACGAAACCCACCCAACAAAACACAACAAAACCCTTCCAAACACAAGTAACAAAACCCAACGAATCCCACCCAACAAACCGTAACGAAACCCACCCAACAATAACCAACAAAACCCAACCAAACCCACCCAACAAAACCCAACCAAACCCACTCAACAAAACCCAACAAAACCCTTCCAAATACACCCAACAAAACCCAACCAAACCCACCCAACAAAACGTAACAAAACCCAGCCAACAAAACCCAACAGACCCAAGCAAAACCCAACGAAATTGACCCAGCAAAACCCAACCAAACCAACATCAACAAAACCCAACAAAACCCACACAACAAATCCCAACAAACCCCAACCAAACACACGCAACCAAACAAAACAAAACCCAACCAAACCAACCTAACAAATCCCAACGAAACTAATCCAACGAAACCCAACAAAACCCAACCAATCCCACCCAACAAACCGTAACGAAAAAAACTCAACAAAACCCAACAAACCCCAACAAACCCCAACCAAATCCACCCAGCAAAACCCAACCAAACCCACCAAACAGAACCCAACAAAAATCACCCAACAAATCCCAACAAAACAAAACAAAACCCACCCAACAAAACCCAAACAACAAAACCCAACAAAACCCAACCAAACCCACCCAACAAAACCCAACAAAACCCCCAAAAACCCAACGAAACCCACCCAATAAATCCCAACAAAACCCAACAAAACCAAACCAAACCTACCCAACAAAACCCTTCCAAACACAAGCAACAAAACCCAACCAAACCCATCCAAGAAACCATAACGAAACCCACCCAACAAAAAAAAAACCAACAAAACCCCCCAAAACCCAACGAAACCCACCCAACAAATCCCAACAAAGCCCACCCAACAAAACCAAACAAAACCCAACCGAACGCACCCAACAAAACCCAACCAAACCCACCCAACAAAACCCAACGAATTTCACCCAACAAAACCCAACCAAACCCACAGAACAAAACCCAAATATCCCCTCTAACAAAACCAAACAAAACCCAACGAAACCCAACAAAACCCACCCAACAAAACCCAACGTTTGGTATGGGTGGGTTTTGTTGGGTTTTGTTAGGTTTTGTTAGAGGGGATATTTGGGTTTTGTTGGGTTTTGTTGGGTTTTGTTGGGTGGGTTTGGTTGGGTTTTGTTGGGTGGGTTTGGTTGGGTTTTGTTGGGTTTTGTTGGGTGGTTTTGGTTGGGTTTTGTTGGGTGTTTGGTGGGTTTTGTTAGTGGGTTCGGTTGGGTTTCGTTGGGTTTTGTTGGGATTTGTTGTTTGGGTTCCCAGCAAAACCCACCCAACAAAACCCAACAACGCCCACCCAACAAAATCAAACAAAACCCAACCAAACCCACCAAACAAAGCCCACCCAACAAAGCCAAACAAAACTCAACCACACCAACTCAACAAAACCCAAGAAAACCCTTCCAAACACAAGCAACAAAACCCAACCAAACCCATCCAACAAACCATAACGAAACCCACCCAACAAAAAAAAAAATGAAAACCCCAGCAAAACCAAACCAAACCCACCCAACCAATCCCAACTAAGCCAACCCAACAAAACCCAACAAAGCCCACCCAACAAAACCAAACAAAATCCAGCCAAACCCACCAAACAAAACACAACAAAACCCAACAAAACCCAACAAAACCCAACAAAACCCAACAAAACCCAACAAAACCCAACAAACTCCAAGCACACCCACTCAACAAAACGCAACAACAGAACCCTTCCAAACACAAGCAACAAAACCCCGCCAAACTCATCCAACAAACCCAACGAAACCCACCCAACAAAACCCAACAAAACCCAACCAAACCCACCCAACAAAACCCACCCAACAAAACCCAACAAAACCCACCCAACAAAACCCAACCAAACCAACCCAACAAAACCCAACAAAGCCCCAAAAAACCCACCCAATAAATCCCAACAAAACCCAACCAAACGCACCCAACAAAACCCAACCAAACCCACCCAACAAAACAAAACGAATTTCACCCAACAAAACCCAACAAATCCCACCCAACAAAAACCAACCAAACCCACCCAACAAAACCCAATCAAATCCACCCAACAAATCCCAACAAAACCCAATATAACTTAGCCAAACCCACCCAACAAAACCGAACAAAACCCACCCAACAAAACCCAACCAAACCAACCCAACAAAACCCAACGAAACTCACCCAACAAAACCCAACGAATCCCAACCAAACCCATCCAACAAAACCCAACAAATCCCATCCAACAAAAACCAACAAAGCCCAACGAAACCCACCCAACAAAACCCAACAAAACCCTTCCAAACACAAGTAACAAAACCCAACGAATCCCATCCAACAAACCGTAACGAAACCCACCCAACAATAACCAACAAAACCCAACCAAACCCACCCAACAAAACCCAACCAAACCCACTTAACAAAACCCAACAAAACCCTTCCAAATACACCCAACAAAACCCAACCAAACCCACCCAACAAACCGTAACAAAACCCACCCAACAAAACCCAACAAACCCCAGCAAAACCCAACGAAATCCACCCAGAAAAAAACCCAACCAAACCAACATCAACAAAACCCAACAAAACCCACACAACAAATCCCAACAAAACCCAACAAACCCCAGCCAAACCCACCCAACAAAACCAAACCAAACCAACCCAACAAATCCCAACAAAACTAATCCAACGAAACCCAACAAAACCCTACCAAACCCACCCAACAAACCGTAACGAAACCCACTCAACAAAACCCAACAAACCCCAACAAACCCCAACCAAATCCACCCAGCAAAACCCAACCAAACCCACCAACCAAAACCCAACAAAACCCACCCAACAAATCCCAACAAAACAAAACAAAACCCACCCAACAAAACCCAACCAAACCCAACAAAACCCAACCAAACCAACCCAACAAAACCCAACAAAACCCCCAAAAACCCAACAAATCCCACCCAATAAATCCAAACAAAACCCAACAAAACCCAACCAAACGCACCCAACAAAACAAAACCAAACCCACCCAACAAAACCCAACGAATTCACCCAACAAAACCCAGCGAAGCCCACCCAACCAAACCCACCCAACAAACCGTAACGAAACCCACCCAACAAAACCCAACACACCCCAGCAAAACCCAACGAAATTCACCCAACAAAACCCAGCAAACCCACCCAACAAATCCCAACAAAAACCACCCAACAAATCCCAACAAAGCCCACCCAACAAAACCAAACAAAACCCAACCGAACGCACCCAACAAAACCCAACCAAACCCACCCAACAAAACCCAACGAATTTCACCCAACAAAACCCAACAAAACCCAACAAAACCCAAATATCCCCTCTAACAAAACCAAACAAAACCCAACGAAACCCAACAAAACCCACCCAACAAAACCCAACGTTTGGTTTGGGTGGGTTTTGTTGGGTTTTGTTGGGATTTGTTGGGTGGGTTTTGTTGGGTTTTGTTAGGTTTTGTTGGGTGAAATTCGTTGGGTTTTGTTGGGTGGGTTTGGTTGGGTTTTGTTGGGTGGGTTTGGTTGGGTTTTGTTGGGTTTTGTTGGGTGGGTTTGGTTGGGTTTTGTTGGGTTTTGTTGGGTGGGTTTGGTAGGGTTTTGATGGGATTTGTTGTGTGGGTTTTGTTGGGATTTGTTGGGTGGGTTTGGTTGGGTTTTGTTGGGTGGATTTGGTTGGGTCTTGCTGGGGTTTGTTGGGTTTTGTTGGGTTTGTTTCGTTACGGTTTGTTGGATGCTTTTGGTTGGGTTTTGTTGCTTGTGTTTGGAAGGGTTTTGTTGGGTTTTGTTGGGTGGGTTTGGTTGGGTTTTGTTGGGTTTTGTTGGGTGGGTTTGGTTGGGTTTTGTTGGGTTTTGTTGGGTGGGTTTGGTTGGGTTTTGTTTGGTTTTGTTGGGTGGGCTTTGTTGGGTTTTGTTGGGTGGGTTTTGTTGGGATTTGTTGGGTGGGTTTGGTTGGGTTTTGTTGGGTGGGTTTCGTTACGGTTTGTTGGGTGGGTTTGGTTGGGTTTTGCTGGGGTTTTCTTTTTTTTTTTGTTGGGTGGGTTTCGTTACGGGTTGTTGGATAGGTTTGGTTGGGTTTTGTTGCTTGTGTCTGGAAGGGTTTTGTTGGGTTTTGTTGGGTGGGTTTGGTTTGGTTTTGTTGGGTTTTGTTGGGTTTTGTTGGGTGGGTTTGGTTAGGTTTTGTTTGGTTTTGTTGGTTTAGTTTTGTTGGGATTTGTTAGGTGGGTTTGGATGGGGTTTGTTGGGTGGGTTTGGTTGGGTTTTGGTGGGTGGGTTTGGTTGGGTTTTGCTGGGTGGATTTGGTTGGGTTTTGCTGTAGTTTGTCGGGTTTTGTTGGGTGGGTTTCGTTACGGTTTGTTGGGTGGGTTTTGTTGGGTGGGTTTTGTTGGGTTAGTTTGGTTGGGTTTTGTTGGGTGGGTTTGGTTTGGTTTTGTTGGGTGGGTTTGGTTGGGTTTTGTTGGGATTTATTGGGTGGGTTTCGTTGGGTTTTTTGGGGTTTTGTTGGGTTTTGTTGGGTTGGTTGGTTGGGTTTTGTTGGGTTCGTTTCGTTGGGTTTTGTTGGGTGGGTTTGGTTGGGTTTTGTTGGGTTTCGTTGGGTGGGTGGGTTTGGTTGGGTTTTGTTAGTGGGTTTGGTTGGGTTTTGTTGGGTGGGTTCGGTTGGGTTTCGTTGGGTTTTGTTGGGATTTGTTGTTTGGGTTCCCAGCAAAACCCACCCAACAAAACCCAACCAACCTAACAAATCCCAACGAAACTAATCCAACGAAACCCAACAAAACCCTACCAAACCCACCCAACAAACCGTAACGAAAAACACTCAACAAAACCCAACAAACCCCAACGAAACCCACCAAAACCCACCCAACAAAACCCAACCAAACCCACCAAACAGAACCCAACAAAAATCACCCAACAAATCCCAACAAAACAAAACAAACCCACCCAACAAAACCCAACCAACGAAACCCAACAAAACCCAACCACACCCACCCAACAAAACCCAACAAAACCCCCAAAAACCTAACGAAACCCACCCAATAAATCCCAACAAAACCCAACAAAACCCAACCGAACGCACCCAACAAAACCCAACCACACCCACCCAACAAAACCCAACGAAATTCACCCAACAAAACCCAACAAAACCGAACCAGACCCACCCCACAAACCGTAACGAAACGCACCCAACAAAACCCAACACACCCCAGCAAAACCCAACAAAATTCACCCAACAAAACCCAACCAAACCCACATAACAAACCCCAACAAAACCCACCCAACAAATCCCAACAAAGCCCACCCAACAAAACCCAACAAAACCCAACCGAACGCACCCAACAAAACCCAACCAAACCCACCCAACAAAACCCAACGAATTTCACCCAACAAAACCCAACCAAGCCCACCCAACAAAACCCAAATATCCCCTCTAACAAAACCAAACAAAACCCAACAAAACCCAACGTTTGGTTTGGGTGGGTTTTGTTGGGTTTTGTTGGGATTTGTTGGGTGGGTTTGGTTGGGTTTCGTGGAGTTTTGTTGGGTGAAATTCGTTGGGTTTTGTTGGGTGGGTTTGATTGGGTTTTGTTGGGTTTTGTTGGGTTTTGTTGGGTTTTGTTGGGTGGGTTCGGTTGGGTTTCGTTGGGTTTTGTTGGGTGGGTTTGGTTGGGTTTTGTTGGGTTTTGTTGGGATTTGTTGGGTGGGTTTTGTTGGGTTTTGTTGGGTGGGTTTGGTTGGGTTTTGCTGGGTGGATTTGGTTGGGTCTTGCTGGGGTTTGTTGGGTTTTGTTGGGTTTGTTTCGTTACGGTTTGTTGGATGCTTTTGGTTGGCTTTTGTTGCTTGTGTTTGGAAGGGTTTTGTTGGGTTTTGTTGGGTGGGTTTGGTTGGGTTTTGTTGGGTTTTGTTGGGTGGGTTTGGTTGGGTTTTGTTGGGTTTTGTTGGGTGGATTTCGTTGGGTTTTGTTTGGTTTTGTTGGGTGGGTTTGTTTGGGTTTTGTTGGAAGGGTTTTGTTGGGATTTGTTGGTTGGGTTTAGTTGGGTTTTGTTGGGTTAGCTTTGTTGGGATTTGTTGGGTGGGTTTGTTTGGGTTTTGCTGGGGTTTTCTTTTTTTTTGTTGGGTGGGTTTCGTTATGGTTTCTTGGATGGGTTTGGTTGGGTTTTGTTGCTTGTGTTTGGAAGGGTTTTGTTGGGTAGGTTTGGTTTTGTTTGGTTGGGTTTTGTTGGGTTTTGTTGGGTGAGTTTGGTTGGGATTTATTTGGTTTTGTTGGGTTAGCTTTGTTGGGATTTGTTCGGTTGGTTTTGTTGGGATTTGTTGGGTGGGTTTGGTTGGGTTTTGTTGGGAGGGTTTGGTTGGGTTTTGCTGGGTGGATTTCATTGGGTTTTGCTGGGGTTTGTTGGGTTTTGTTGGGTGGGTTTCGTTACGGTTTGTTGGGTTGGTTTGGTTGGGGTTTGTTAGGTTTTGTTGGCTGAATTTCGTTGGCTTTCCTTGGGTGGGTTTGGTTGGGTTTTGTTGGGTGGGTTTGGTTGGGTTTTGTTGGGATTTATTGGGTGGGTTTCGGTCGGTTTTTGGGGGGTTTTGTTGGGTTTTGTTGGGTTGGTTGGTTGGGTTTTGTTGGGTTCGTTTCGTTGGGTTTTGTTGGGTGTTTTTTGTTGGGTGGGTTTGGTTGGGTTTTGTTGGGTTTCGCTGGGTGGGTTTGGTTGGGTTTTGTTGGGTGGGTTTGGTTGGGTTTTGTTGGGTGGGTTCGGTTGGGTTTCGTTGGGTTTTGTTGGGATTTGTTGTTTGGGTTCCCAGCAAAACCCACCCAACAAAACCCAACAACGCCCACCCAACAAAATCAAACAAAACCCAACCAAACCCACCCAACAAAGCCCACCCAACAAAACCAAACAAAACTCAACCACACCAACTCAACAAAACCCAAGAAAACCCTTCCAAACACAAGCAACAAAACCCACCCAAAACCATCCAACAAACCATAACGAAAACAACCCAACAAAAAAAAAGAAAACCCCAGCAAAACCCAACCAAACCCACCCAACAAATCCCAACAAAGCCCACCCAACAAAGCCCAACAAAGCCCACCCAACAAAACCAAACAAAACCCAACCAAACCCACCAAACAAAACCCAACAAAACCCAACAAAACCCAACAAAACCCAACAAACCCCAACAAAACCCAATCAAACCCACTCAACAAAACCCAACAAATCAATTCCAAACACAAGCAACAAAACCCAAGCAAAACCATCCAACTAAACCCAACAAAACCCACCCAACAAAACCCAACAAAACCCAACCAAACCCACCCAACAAAACCCACCCAACAAAACCCAACGAAACCCACCCAACAAAACCCAACCAAACCAACCCAACAAAACCCAACAAAGCCCCAAAAAACCCAACAAAACCCACCCAATAAATCCCAACAAAACCCAACCAAACGCACCCAACAAAACCCAACCAAACCCACCCAACAAACCGTAACGAAACCCACCCAACAAAACCCAACAAATCCCACCCAACAAAAACCAACCAAACCCACCCAACAAAACCCAACCAAAAGAACCCAACAAATCCCAACAAAACCCAACAAAACTTAACCAAACTCACCCAACAAAACCCATTAAAACCCACCCAACAAAACCCAACCAAACCAACCCAACAAAACCCAACGAAACTCACCCAACAAAACCCAACGAAACCCAACCAAACCAACCCAACAAAACCCAACAAAACCCATCCAACAAAACCCAACAAAACCCAACGAAACCCACCCAACAAAACACAACAAAACCCTTCCAAACACAAGTAACAAAACCCAACGAATCCCACCCAACAAACCGTAACCAAACCCACCGAACAATAACCAACAAAACCCAACCAGACCCACGCAACAAAACCCAACCAAACCCACTTAACAAAACCCAACAAAACCCTTCCAAATACACCCAACAAAACCCAACCAAACCCACCCAACAAAACGTAACAAAACCCAGCCAACAAAACCCAACAAACCCAAGCAAAACCCAACCAAATCCACCCAGCAAAAACCGAACCAAGCCAACATCAACAAAACCCAACAAAACCCACACAACAAATCCCAACAAAACCCAACAAAACCCAACCAAACAAACCCAACAAAACCCAACCTAATCAACCTTACAAAACCCAACGAGACTAATCCGACGAAACCCAACAAAACCCTACCACACCCATCCAACAAATAGTAACGAAACCCACTCAACAAAACCCAACAAACCCCAACAAACCCCAACCAAATCCACCCAGCAAAACCCAACGAAACCCACCCAACAAAACCCAACAAAAATCACCCAACAAATCCCAACAAAACAAAACAAAACCCACCCAACAAAACCCAACCAACGAAACCCAACAAAACCCAACCAAACCAACCCAACAAAACCCAACAAAACCCCCAAAAACCTAACGAAACCCACCCAATAAATCCCAACAAAACCCAACAAAACCCAACCGAACGCACCCAACAAAACCCAACCACACCCACCCAACAAAACCCAACTAAACCAACCCAACAAAACCCAACAAAACCGAACCAAACCCACCCAACAAACCGTAACGGAACCCACCCAACAAAACCCAACACACCCCAGCAAAACCCAACGAAATTCACCCAACAAAACCCAACCAAACCCACCCAACAAATCCCAACAAAAACCACCCAACAAATCCCAACAAAGCCCACCCAACAAAAACCAACAAAACCCAACCAAGCCCACCCAACAAAACCCAACCAAACCCACCCAACAAAACCCAACGAATTTCACCCAACAAAACCCAACCAAACCCACCCAACAAAACCCAAATATCCCCTCTAACAAAACCAAACAAAACCCAACGAAACCCAACAAAACCCACCCAACAAAACCCAACGTTTGGTTTGGGTGGGTTTTGTTGGGTTTTGTTGGGATTTGTTGGGTGGGTTTTGTTGGGTTTTGTTAGGTTTTGTTGGGTGAAATTCGTTGGGTTTTGTTGGGTGGGTTTGGTTGGGTTTTGTTGGGTGCGTTTGGTTGGGTTTTGTTGGGTTTTGTTGGGTGGGTTCGGTTGGGTTTCATTGGGTTTTGTTGGGTGGGTTTGGGTGGGTTTTGTTGGGATTTGTTGGGTGGGTTTTGTTGGGTTTTGTTGGATGGGTTTGGTTGGGTTTTGCTGGGTGGATTTGGTTGGGTTTTGTTGGGTTTCGTTTGGTTTCGTTGGGTGGGTTTCGTTACGGTTTGTTGGATGGGTTTGGTTGGGTTTTGTTGCTTGTGTTTGGAAGGGTTTTGTTGGGTTTTGTTGAGTGGGTTTGGTTGGGGTTTGTTGGGTTTTGTTGGGTGGGTTTGGTTGGGTTTTGTTGGGTTTTGTTTGGTGGGTTTTTTTGGTTTTGTTTGGTTTTGTTGGGTGGGCTTTGTTGGGTTTTGCTGGGTGGGTTTAGTTGGGTTTTGTTGGGTGGGTATGGATGGGGTTTGTTGGGTTTTGTTGGGTTTTGTTGGGTGGGTTTGGTTGGGTTTTGCTGGGGTTTTCTTTTTTTTTTGGGTGGGTTTCGTTATGGTTTCTTGGATGGGTTTGGTTGGGTTTTGTTGGTTGTGTTTGGAAGGGTTTTGTTGGGTTGGTTTGGTTAGGTTTTGTTGGGTTTTGTTGGGTTTTGTTGGGTGAGTTAGGTTGGGATTCGTTGGGTTTTGTGGGGTTAGCTTTGTTGGGATTTGATCGGTTGGTTTTGGTGGGATTTGTTGGGTGGGTTTGGTTGGGTTTTGTTGGGAGGGCTTTGTTGGGATTTGCTGAGTGGATTTCGTTGAGTTTTGCTGGGGTTTGGTGGGTTTTGGTGAGTGGGTTTCGTTACGGTTTCTTGGGTGGGTTTGGTTAAGGTTTGTTGGGTTTTGTTGGGTGAATTTCGTTGGGTTTCGTTGGGTGGGTTTGGTTGGGTTTTGTTGGGTGCGTTTATTTGGGTTTTCTTGGGATTTATTGGGTGGGTTTCGTTGGGTTTTTTGGGGTTTTGTTGGGCTTTGTTGGGTTCTTTTGGTTGGGTTTTGTTGGGTTCGTTTCGTTGGGTTTTGTTGGGTGGGTTTGGTTGGGTTTTGTTGGGTTTCGTTGGGTGGGATTGGTTGGGTTTTGTTGGGTGGGTTTGGTTGGGTTT
The DNA here is from genome assembly GCA_037179385.1 of Holothuria scabra. NCBI lineage: Eukaryota > Metazoa > Echinodermata > Holothuroidea > Aspidochirotida > Holothuriidae > Holothuria > Holothuria scabra. The sequence continues at coordinate 24,772 of JBANLX010000026.1, forward strand.
TGTTGGGTGGGTTCGGTTGGGTTTCGTTGGGTTTTATTGGGATTTGTTGTTTGGGTTCCCAGCAAAACCCACCCAACAAAACCCAACCAACCTAACAAATCCCAACGAAACTAATCCAACGAAACCCAACAAAACCCTACCAAACCCACCCAACAAACCGTAACGAAAAACACTCAACAAAACCCAACAAACCCCAACAAACCCCAACCAAATCCACCCAGCAAAACCCAACCAAACCCACCAAACAGAACCCAACAAAAATCACCCAACAAATCCCAACAAAACAAAACAAAACCCACCCAACAAAACCCAACCAACGAAACCCAACAAAACCCAACCAAACGCACCCAACAAAACCCAAAAAAACCCAACGAACCCCACCCAATAAATCCCAACAAAACCCAACAAAACCCAACCGAACGCACCCAACAAAACCCAACCACACCCACCCAACAAAACCCAACGAAATTCACCCAACAAAACCCAACAAAACCGAACCAGACCCACCTAACAAACCGTAACGAAACGCACCCAACAAAACCCAACACACCCCAGCAAAACCCAACGAATTTCACCCAACAAAACCCAACCAAACCCACCCAACAAAACCCAAATATCCCCTCTAACAAAACCAAACAAAACCCAACAAAACCCAACGTTTGGTTTGGGTGGGTTTTGTTGGGTTTTGTTGGGATTTGTTGGGTGGGTTCTGTTGGGTTTTGTTAGGTTTTGTTGGGTGAAATTCGTTGGGTTTTGTTGGGTGGGTTTGGTTGGGTTTTGTTGCGTGCGTTTGGTTGGGTTTTGTTGGGTTTTGTTGGGTGGGTTCGGTTGGGTTTCGTTGGGTTTTGTTGGGTGGGTTTGGGTGGGTTTTGTTGGGTTTTGTTGGGTGGGTTTTGTTGGATTTTGTTGGATGGGTTTGGTTGGGTTTTGCTGGGTGGATTTAGTTGGGTCTTGCTGGGGTTTGTTGGGTTTTGTTGGGTTTGTTTCGTTACGGTTTGTTGGATGCTTTTGGTTGGGTTTTGTTGCTTGTGTTTGGAAGGGTTTTGTTGGGTTTTGTTGAGTGGGTTTGGATGGGTTTTGTTTGGTTTTGTTGGGTGGGCTTTGTTGGGTTTTGTTGGGTGGGTTTTGTTGGGTGGGTTTGTTGGGGTTTGTTGGGTGGGTTTTGTTGGGGTTTGTTGGGTGGGCTTTGTTGGGATTTGTTGGGTGCGTTTCATTGGGTTTTGCTGGGGTTTTCTTTTTTTTGTTTGGGTTTCGTTATGGTTTCTTGGATGGGTTTGGTTGGGTTTTGTTGCTTGTGTTTGGAAGGGTTTTGTTGGGTAGGTTTGGTTTGGTTTTGTTGGGTTTTGTTGGGTAAGCTTTGTTGGGATTTGTTCGGTGGGTTTTGTTGGGTTTTGTTGGGTGGGTTTGGTTGGGTTTTGTTGGGAGGGTTTGGTTGGGTTTTGCTGGGTGGATTTCGTTGGGTTTTGCTGGGGTTTGTTGGGTTTTGTTGGGTGGGTTTCGTTACATTTTCTTGGGTGGGTTTGGTTGGGGTTTGTTGTGTTTTGTTGGGTGAATTTCGTTGGGTTTTGTTGGGTGGGTTTGGTTGGGTTTTGTTGGGTGCGTTTGGTTGGGTTTTGTTGGGATTTATTGGGTGGGTTTCGTTGGGTTTGGCGGTGGTTTGTTGGGTTTTGTTGGGTTGGTTTGGTTGGGTTTTGTTGGGTTCGTTTCGTTGGGTTTTGTTGGGTGGGTTTTGTTGGGTTTTGTTGGGTTTCGTTGGGTGGGTTTGGTTGGGTTTTGTTGGGTGGGTTTGGTTGGGTTTTGTTGGGTGGGTTCGGGTGGGGTTCGTTGGGTTTTATTGGGAATTGTTGTTTGGGCCCCCAGCAAAACCCACCCAACAAAACCCACCACCGACCCCCCCTCAAACCCAAACAAAACCCAACCAAACCCACCCAACAAAGCCCAAACGACAAAACCAAACAAAACTCAACCACACCAAACTCAACAAAACCCAACAAAACCCTTCCAAACACAAGCAACACAACCCAACCAAACCAATCCAACAAACCGTAACGAAACCCACCCAACAAAAAACAAAAAACCCAGCAAAACCCAACCAAACCCACCCAACAAATCCCAACAAAACCCAGACAACAAAACCCAACAAAGCCCACCCAACAAAACCCAACAAATCCCAACAAAACCCACCCAACAAAACCCAACAAAACCCAACCAAACCCACCCAACAAAACCCAACCAAACCCACAAAACAAATCCCAACAAAACCCAACGAAACCCAACCGAACCCACCCAACAAAACCCAACCAAACCCACCCAACAAAACCCAACCAAACCCACCCAACGAAACCCAACAAAACCCAACCAAACCCACCCAACAAAACCCACCCAACAAAACCCAACGAAACGAACCCAACAAAACCCCCAAAAACCCAACGAAACCCACCCAATAAATCCCAACAAAACCCAACCAAACGCACCCAACAAAACCCAACCAAACCCACCCAACGAAACCCAACGAAATTCACCCAACAAAACCCAACAAACCCCAACCAAACCCACCCAAGAAACCGTAACGAAACCCACCCAACAAAACCCAACAAAGCCCAGGAAAACCCAACGAAATCCACCCAGCAAAACCCAACCAAACCCTCCCAACAAAACCCCACAGAACCCATCCAAAAAAGCCCAACCAAACCCACCCAACAAAACCCAACCAAACCCACCCAACAAAACCCAACCAAACCCACCAAACAAAACCCAACAAACCCCAGCCAAACCCACCAAACAAAACCCAACAAAACCCAACACAACCCAACAAAACCCAACAAAACCCAACACAACCCAACCAAACCCAACGTAACCCAACAAAACCCATGCAACAAAACGCAACAAAACCCTTCCAAACACAAGCGACAAAACCCAACCAAACCCATCCAACAAACCGTAACGAAACCCACTCAACAAAAAACAAAAAACCCCAGCAAAACCCAACCAAACCCACCCAACAAATCCCAACAAAACCCACCCAACAAAACCCAACAAAGCCCACCCAACAAAACCAAACAAAACCCAACCAAACCCACCCAACAAAACCCAACAAAACCCAACCAAACCCACCAAACAAAACCCAACACAACCCAACCAAACCCACTCAACAAAACCCAAGAAAACCCTTCCAAACACAAGCAACAAGACCCAACCAAATGCATCCAACAAACCGTAACGAAACAAACCCAACAAAACCCAACAAACCACAGCAAAACCCAAACAAATTCACCCAGCAAAACCCAACCAAACCCTCCCAACAAAACCCAACCAAACCCACCCAACAAATCCCAACAAAAACCACCCAACAAAACCCAACAAAACCCAACCAAACAAAACCCAACGAAACCAAACAAAACCCAAGGAAACCCACCCAACAAAACCCAACGAAACCCACCCAACAAAACCCAACCAAACAAATCCCAACAAAACCCAACAAAACTGACCCAACAAAACCCAACAAATCCCACCCAACAAATCCCAACAAAACCCAACAAAACCCACCCAACAAATCCCAACAAAACCCAACAAAACCCAACCAAACCCACCCAACAAAACCCAACCAAACCCAAACAACAAAACCCAACAAAACCCAACGAAACCCAACGGAACCCAACCAACAATACCCAACCAAACCCACCTAACAAAACCCAACAGAACTCACTTGACAAAACCCAACAAAACCCAACGAAACCCACCCAACAAAACCCAACCAAGCCAACCCAACAAAACCCAACAAAACCCAACAAAACCCAACTAAACGCACCCAACAAAACCCAACCAAACCCACCCAACAAAACCCAACGAATTTCACCCAACAAAACCCAACCAAACCCTCCCAACAAAACCCAAATATCCCCTCTAACAAAACCGAACAAAACCCAACGAAACCCAATGGAACCCACCCAACAAAACCCAACAAAACCCACCCAACAAAACCCAACGAAACTCAACCAAACCTACCCAACAAAACCCAAATATCCCCTCCAACAAAACCCAACAAAACCCAACAAAACCCAACAAAACCCACCCAACAAAACCCAACGAAACCCACCCAACAAAACCCAACCAAACCAACCCAACAAAACCCAACAAAACTGGCCCAACAAAACCCAACAAATCCCACCCAACAAATCCCAACAAAACCCAACAAAACCCACCCAACAAAACTTAACCAAACCCACCCAACAAAACCCAACCAAACCCACCCAACAAAACCCAACCAAATTCACCCAACAAAACCCAACAAAACCCACCCAACATATCCCAACAAAACCCAACAAAACCCAACCAAACCCACCCAACCAAACCCAACCAAACCCACCCAACAAAACCCAACCAAATTCCGCAAAAATCCAACAAAACCCAACCAAACCCAACCAAACACACCCTACAAAACCCAACCAAACCCACCCAACAAAACCCAACCAAACCCACTGTTGAGTGGGTTTGGTTGGGTTTTGTTTGGTTTTGTTGGGTGGGCTTTGTTGGGTTTTGTTGGGTGGGTTTTGTTGGGATTTGTTGGGTGGGTTTGGTTGGGTTTTGCTGGGGTTTTTTGTTTTTTGTTGAGTGAATTTCGTTACGGTTTGTTGGATGGGTTTGGTTTCTGTTTTGTTGCTTGTGTTTGGAAGGGTTTTGTTGTTGCGTTTTGTTGAGTGGGTTTGGTTGGGTTTTGTTTGGTGGGTTTGGCTGGGTTTTTTTTGGGTATTGTTGGGTGGGCTTTGTTGGGTTCTGTTGGGTGGGCTTTGTTGGGATTTGTTGGGTGGGTTTGGTTGGGTTTTGCTGGGTTTTTTTTTTTTTTTTCTTGGGTGGGTTTCGTTATGGTTTGTTGGATGGGTTTGGTTGGGTTTTGTTGTTGTGTTTGGAAGGGTTTTGTTGGGATTTGTTGGGTAGGTTTGGTTTGGTTTTGTTGGGTTTTGTTGGGTTTTGTTAGGTGAGTTTGGTTGGGTTTTGTTTCGTTTTGTTGGGTGGGCTTTGTTGGGATTTGTTCGGTGGGTTTTGTTGGGATTTGTTGGGTGGGTTTGGTTGGGTTTTGATGGGTGGATTTCGTTGGGTTTTGCTGGGGTTTGTTGGGTTTTGTTGGGTGGGTTTCGTTACGGTTTGTTGGGTGGGTTTGGTTGGGGTTTGTTGGGTTTTGTTGGGTGAATTTCGTTGGGTTTCGTTGGGTGGGTTTGGTTGCGTTCGGTTGGGTGCGCTTGGTTGGGTTTTGTTGGGATGTACTGGGTGGGTTTCGTTGGGTTTTTTGGGGTTTTGTTGGGCTTTGTTGGGTTGGTTGGTTGGGTTTTGTTGGGTTCGTTTCGTTGGGTTTTGCTGGGTGGGTATTGTTGGTGGGTTTGGTTGGGTTTTGTTGGGCTGCGGGTTTGTTAAGTTTTGTTGGTGGGTTTGGTTGGGTTTTGTTGCGGGTTCGGTTGGGTTTCGTTGTTTTGTTGGGGTTTGTTGTTTGGGTTCCCAGCAAAACCCACCCAACAAAGCCCAACATCGCCCACCCAACAAAACCAAACAAAACCCAACCAAACCCACCCAACAAAACCCAACAAGATCCAACAAAACCCAACCAAACCCACTCAACAAAACCCAACAAAACACTTCCAAACACAAGCAACAAAAGCCAACCAAACCCATCCAACAAACCCTAACGAAACCCACCCAACAAAACCCAACAAAACCCACCCAACAAAACAAAACAAAACCCAACCAAACCCACCCAACAAAACCCAACAAAACCCACCCAACAAAACCCAACAAATCCCACCCAACAAAACCAACAAATCCCAACCAAACCCACCCAACAAAACCCAACTAAACCCAACCAAACCCACCCAACAAAACCCAACCAAACCCAAACAACAAAACCCAACACAACGCAACTAAACCCAACCAAACCCACCCAACAAAACCCAAACAAACCCACCCAACAAAACCCAACGAAACCCAACGGACCAAAACCCAATAAAACCCAACCAAACCTACCCAACAATACCCACCCAACAAAACCCAACGAAACGAACCCAACAAAACCCAACCAACCAACCCAACAAAACCCCCAAAAAACCAACGAAACCCACCCAATAAATCCCAACAAAACCCAACCAAACGCACCCAACAAAACCCAACCAAACCCACCCAACAAAACCCAACGAAATTCACCCAACTAAACCCAACAAAACCCAACCAAACCCACCCAACAAACCGTAACGAAACCCACCCAACAAAACCCAACAAACCCCAGCAAAACCCAACGAAATCCACCCAGCAAAACCCAACCAAACCCTTACAACAAAACCCAACCAAACCCACCCAACAAATCCCAACAAAACCCACCGAACAAATCCCAACAAAGCCCACCCAACAAAACCAAACAAAACCCAACCAAACTCACCCAACAAATCCCAACAAAACCCAACAAAACCCAACAAAACCAAACCAAACCCACCCAACAAAACCCTTCCAAACACAAGCATAAAAACCCAACCAAACCCATCCAACAAACCGTAACGAAACCCACCCAACAAAAAAAAAAAGAAAACCCCAGCAAAACCCAACCAAACCCACCCAACAAATCCCAACAAAACCCACCCAACAAAACCCAACAAAGCCCACCCAACAAAACCAAACAAAACCCAACCAAACCCACCAAACAAAACCCAACAAAACCCAACAAAACCCAACAAAACCCAATCAAACCCACTCAACAAAACGCAACAACACAACCCTTCCAAACACAAGCGACAAAACCCAACCAAACCCATCCAACAAACCGTAACGAAACCCACTCAACACAAAACAAAAAACCCCAGCAAAACCCAACCAAACCAACCCAACAAAACCGAACAAAACCCACCCAACAAAACCCAACAAAGCCCACCCAACAAAACCAAACAAAACCCAACCAAAGCCAACCAAACCCACCCAACAAAACCCAACCAAACCCACCCAACCAAACCCAACAACCCAACAAAACCCAACAAAACCCATCAAAACTCAACAAAACCCACCCAACAAAACCCAACAAAACCCGACAAAACCTAACCAAATCCACCCAAGAAAACCCAACCAATCCCACCCAAAAAAACCCAAGAAAACCCACCAACAAAACCCAACGAAACCCACCCAAACCCACCCAACAAAACCCAACAATATCCACCCAACAAAACCCAAATATCCCCTCCAACAAAACCAAACAAAACCCAACGAAACCCAGCAAAACCCACCCAACGAAACCCAACAAAACCCACCCAACAAAACCCAACAAAACCCAATCAACAAAACCCAACCAAACCCACCCAACAAAACCCAACAAAACCCAACAAAAACCCAACCAAACCAGCCCAACAAAACCCAACCAAACAAGCCCAACAAAACCCAACAAAACCCAACCAAACCAACCCTACAAAACCCAACCAAACCCACCCAACAAAACCCAACCAAACCCACCCACCAAAACCCCCAACAAAACAAAACCAAACCCACCCAACAAAACCCACCCAACAAAACCCAAACAAATATCCGAACAAAACCCAACAAAACCCACCCAACAAAACCCAACAAAACCAACCCAACAAAACCCAACCAAACCCACCCAACAAAAACCAAACCAAACCCAACAAAACCCAACCAAGCCCACCCAGCAAAACCCAACCAAACCCACCCAACAAAACCAAACCAAACCCACCCAACAAAACCCAACTAAACCCAAACAACAAAACCCACCAAAACCCAACCAAACTCACCCAACAAAACCCACTCGACAAAACTCACCAAAACCCACCCAACAAAACCCAACAAAACCCAACAAAACCCACCACTTAACAAAACCCAACCAAACCCACCCAACAAAACCCAACCAAACCCAAACAAACAAAACCTAACAATTTCAACCAAACACACCCAATAAAACCAAACCAAACCCACCCAACAAAACCCAACCAAACCCACCCAACAAAACAGAACAAAACCAAACCAAACCCACAGAAACAAAGCCCAACCAAACCCACTCAACAAAACCCAACCAAACCCTTCGAAACACACCCAACAAAACCCAACCAAAACCACCCAACAAACCGTAACGAAACCCACCCAACAAAACCCAACCAAACCCACCCAACAAAACCCAACCAAATCCACCCAACAAAACCCAACCAAACCCACCCAACAAAACCCAACAAAACCCACCCAACAAATCCCAACAAAACCCAACCAAACCCACCCAACAAAACCCAACCAAACCCACCCAACAAATCCCAACAAAACAAAACAAAACCCACCCAACAAAACCCAACAAAACCCAACCAAACCCATCCAACAAAACCCAACCAAACCCACCCAACCAAACCCAAAAACCAACGAACCCAACCAACAAAACCAAACAAATCCCAACAAACCCAACCAAACACACCCACCAAAACCCAACCAAACCCACCCAACAAAACCCAACGAAACACACCCAACAAAACCCAACAAAACCCAACCAAACCCACCCAACAAACCGTAACGAAACCCACCCAACAAAACCCAACAAACCCCAGCAAAACCCAACCAAATCCACCCAGCAAAACCCAACCAAACCCACCCAACAAAACCCAACCAAACCCACCCAACAAAACCCAACAAAACCCAACCAAACCCACCCAACAAAGCCCAACGAAACCCACCCAACAAATCCCAACAAACAAAACAAACCCACCCAACAAAACCCACCAAACAAAACCCAACGAAACAAATCCAACAAACCCCAACGAATCCAACCCAACAAAACACAACAAACCCAACGAACCCCACCCAATAAACCCAACAAAACCCAACAAAACCCAACTGAACGCACCCAACAAAACAACCAAACCCACCCAACAAAACCCAGACAAACTCACCCAACAAATCCCAACAAAACCCAACCACCCACCAAACAAACCCAACGAAACCCACCCAACAAAACCCAACAAATCCCAACAAAACCCAACCAAACCCACCCAACAAAACCCAACCAAACCCACCCAACAAAACCCAACCAAACCCACCCAACAAATCCCAACAAAACCCACCCAACAAAACCCAACAAAACCCAACCAAACAAAACACAACAAAACCCAACCAAACCCACCCAAAAAAACCCAACAAACAAACCAACAAAACCCAACCAAACCTACCCAACAAAAAACAAATATCCCTCCAACAAAACCAAACAAAACCCAACGAAACCCAACAAAACCCAAACAACAAATCCCAGCGAAACCCACCCAACAAAACCCACCCAAACCAACCGAACAAAACCCAACAAAACTGGCCCAACAAAACCCAACAAAACCCAACAAAACCCACCCAACAAAACTTAACCAAACCCACCCAACAAAACCCAACCAAACCCACCCAACAAAACCCAACCAAATTCACCCAACAAAACCCAACAAAACCCACCCAACATATCCCAACAAAACCCAACAAAACCCAACCAAACCCACCCAACAAAATTCAACCAAACCCACCCAACAAAACCCAACAAAACCAAACCAAACCCACAGAAACAAAGCCCAACCAAACCCACTCAACAAAACCCAACCAAACCCTTCGAAACAAACCCAACAAAACCCAACCAAACCCACCCAACAAACCGTAACGAAACCCACCCAACAAAACCCAACAAACCCCAGCAAAACCCAACCAAATCCACCCAGCAAAACCCAACCAAACCCACCCAACAAAACCCAACAAAACCCACCCAACAAATCCCAACAAAACCCAACCAAACCCACCCAACAAAACCCAACAAAACCCACCCAACAAAACACAACTAAACAAAACCAAACCCACCCAACAAAACCCACCCAACAAAACCCAACGAAACCCACCCAACAAAACCCAACCAAACCAACCCAACAAAACCCAACCAAACCCACCCAACAAAACCCACCCAACAAATCCCAACAAAACCCAACCAAACGCACCCAACAAAACCCAACCAAACCCACCCAACAAAACCCAACGAAATTCACCCAACAAAACCCAACAAAACCCAACCAAACCCACCCAACAAACCGTAACGAAACCCACCCAACAAAACCCAACAAACCCCAGCAAAACCCAACGAAATTCACCCAGCAAAACCCAACCAAACCCTCCCAACAAAACCCAACCAAACCCACCCAACAAATCCCAACAAAAACCACCCAACAAAACCCAACAAAACCCAACAAAACCCACAAAACAAAACCCAACGAAACCCAACCAAACCCACCCAACAAAACCCAACCAAACCCACCCAACAAAACCCAACAAAACCCAACCAAACCTACCCAACAAAACCCAAATATCCCCTCCAACAAAACCAAACAAAACCCAACGAAACCCAACAAAACCCCCCCAACAAAACCCAACGAAACCCACAGAACAAAACCCAACCAAACCAACTTAACAAAACGCAACAAAACTTGACCAACAAAACCCAACAAATCGCACCCAACAAATCCCAACAAAACCCACCCAACAAAACTTAATCAAACCCACCCAACAAAACCCAACCAAACAAACCCAACAAAACCCAACCATACCCACCCAACAAAACCCAACAAAACCCAACAAAACCCACCCAACATATCCCAACAAACCCAACAAAACCCAACCAAACCCACCCAACAAAACCCAACCAAACCTACCCAACAAAACCCAACCAATTTCCGCAAAGACCCAACAAAACCCACCCAACAGAACCCACCCAACAAAACCCAACCAAACCCACCCAACAAAACCCAACCAAACCAACCCAACAACACCCAACACAACACAACCAAACCAAAGAAACAAACCCAACCAAACCCACTCAACAAAACCCAACAAAACCCTTCCAAACACACCCAACAAAACCCAACCAAATCTATCCAACAAACCGTAACGAAACCCACCCAAAAAAACACAACCAAACCCACCCAGCAAAACAAAACCAAATCCACCCAGCAAAACCCAACCAAACCCACCCAACAAAACCCACCCAACAAATCCCAACAAAACCCAACCAAACCCACCCAACAGAACCCAACAAAACCCACCCAACAAATCCCAACAAAACAAAACAGAACCCACCCAACAAAACCCAACCAACAAAATCCAACGAAACACACCCAACAAAACCCAACCAAATCAACCCAACAAAACTCAAAAAAACCCAACGAACCCCACCCAATAAATCCCAACAAAACCCAACAAAACCCAACCGAACGCACATAACCAAACCCACCCAACAAAACCCAACCAAATTCACCCAACAAAACCCAACAAAACCCAACCAAACCCATTCAAAAAAACCCAAATAAAACCCACCCAACCAAACCCAACCAAACCCACCCAACAAAACCCAACCAAATTCCGCAAAAACCCAACAAAACCCAACCAAACCCAACCAAACCAACCCTACAAAACCCAACCAAACCCACCCAACAAAACTCAACCAAACCCACCCAACAAAACCCAACAAAACCAAACCAAACCCACAGAAACAAAACCCAACCAGACCCAACTCAACAAAACCCAACAAAACCCTTCCAAACACACCCAACGAAACCCAAACAAACCCATCCAACAAACCGTAACGAAACCCACCCAACAAAACCCAACAAACCCCAGCAAAACCAAACGAAATCCCCCCAGCAAAACCCAACCAAAACCACCGAACAAAACTCAACAAAACTCACCCAACAAATCCCAACAAAACCAAACCCACCCAACAAAACCCAACCAAACCCACCCAACAAAACCCAACCAAACCCACCCAACAAAACCCAACGAAACCCACCCAACAAAACCCAACAAAACCCAACAAAACCCAACAAAACCCAACCAAACCCACCCAACAAAACCCAACCAAACCCACTCAACAAAACCCACCAAAACCCTTCCAAACACACCCAACAAAACCCAACCAAACCCACCCAACAAACCGTAACGAAACCCACCCAACAAAACCCAACAAACCCCAGCAAAACCCAACCAAATCCACCCAGCAAAACCCAACCAAACCCACCGAACAAAACCCAACAAAATCCACCCAACAAATCCCAACAAAACCCAACCAAACCCGCCCAACAGAACCCAACAAAACCCACCCAACAAATCCCAACAAAACCTAACAAAACCCACCCAACAAAACCCAACCAACAAAACCCAACCAAACCCACCCAACAAAACCCAACGAAACCCAGCCAACAAAACCCAACAAAACCCACCCAACAAAACCCAACGAAACCCAGCCAACAAAACCCAACAAAACCCACCCAACAAAACCCAACAAAACTCAACGAAACCCAACCAACAAAACCCAACCAAACCCACCCAACAAAACCCAACGAAATTCACCCAACAAAACCCAACAAAACCCAACCAAACCCACTCAACAAACCGTAACGAAACCCACCCAACAAAATCCAACAAATCCCACCCAACAAAACCCAACGAAATCCACCCAGCAAAACCCAACCAAACCCACCCAACACAAACCCAACCAAACCCACCCAACAAAACCCAACAAGACCCAACAAAACCCAACCAAACCCACCCAACAAAACCAAATATACCCTAACAAAACCCAACCAAATCCACCCAGCAAAACCCAACCTAGCCCACCCAACAAATCCCAACAAAACCCAACAAAACCCAACAAAACCCAACGAAACCCACCCAACAAAACCCAACAAAACCCAACAAAACCCAACAAATCCAACCGAACGCACCCAACAAAACCCAACCAAACCCACCCAACAAAACCCAACGAAATTCACCCAACAAATCCGAACAAAACCCAACCAAACCCACCCAACAAACCGTAACGAAACCCACCCAACAAAACCCAACAAACCCCAGCAAAACCCAACGAAATTCACCCAGCAAAACCCAACCAAACCCTCCCAACAAAACCCAACCAAACCCACCCAACAAATCCCAACAAAAACCACCCAACCAAATCCAACAAAACCCAACAAAACCCAACGAAACCCACCCAACAAAACCCAACGAAACCCAACAAAACCCACCCAAAAAAAACCCCAAGGAAACCCACCCAACAAAACCCAACAAAACCTACCCAACAAAACCCAAATATCCCCTCCAACAAAACCAAACAAAACCCAACGAAACCCAACAAAACCCACCCAACAAAACCCAGCCAAACCCACCCAACAAATCCCAACCAAACCCAACCAACAAAACCCAACAAAACTGGCCCAACCAAACCCATCCAACAAATCCCAACAAAACCCAACAAAACCCTACCAAACCCACCCAACAAAACCCAACCAAACCCACCCAACAAAACCAATTCACCCAACAAAACCCAACAAAACCCACCCAGCATATCCCAACAAAACCCAACAAAACCCAACCAAACCCACCCAACAAAACCCAACCAAACCCACCCAACAAAACCCAACGATATCCACCCAACAAAACCCAACAAACCCCAACCAAACCCACCCAACAAAACCCAACCAAACCCACCCAACAAAACCCAACGAAACTCACCCAACAAAACCCAACAAAACCCTTCCAAACACACCCAACAAAACCCAACCAAACCCATCCAACAAACCGTAACGAAACCCACCCAACAAAACCCAACAAACCCCAGCAAAACAAAACCAAATCCACCCAGCAAAACCCAACCAAACCCACCCAACAAAACAGAAAAAAACACACCCAACAAATCCCAACAAAACCCAACCAAACCCACCCAACAGAACCCAACAAAACCCACCCAACAAATCCCAACAAAACAAAACAAAACCCACCCAACAAAACCCAACCAACAAAACCCAACGAAACCCACCCAACAAAACCCAACCAAACCAACCCAACAAAACCCAACAAAACCCCAAAAAACCCAACGAACCCCACCCAATAAATCCCAACAAAACCCAACAAAACCCAACCGAACGCACCCAACAAAACCCAACCAAACCCACCCAACAAAACCCAACAAAACCCAACAAATCCCATTAAAACCCAACCAAACCCACCCAACAAACCGTAACGAAACCCACCCAACAAAACCCAACAAACCCCAGCAAAACCCAACGATATTCACCCAGCAAAACCCAACCAAACCCTCCCAACAAACCCCAACGAAACCCACCCAACAAAACCCAACAAAACCCAACCAAACGCACCCAACAAAACCCAACCAAACCTACCCAACAAAACCCACCCAAGAAAACCTAACAAAACCCAACCAAACCCACCCAACACGAAACCCACCCAACAAAACCCAACAAACCCCAGCAAAACCCAACGAAACCCAACAACAATCAAGGAAACCACCCAACAAAACCCAACCAAACCCACCCAACAAAAGCCAACACAACCCAACCAAACGAACCCAACAAAACCCAAAAAAAACCACCCAACGAAACCAAACCAAACCCTTCCAACAAAACCCAACCAAACCCACCCAACAAAACCCAACCAAACCCACCCAACAAATCCCAACAAAACCCAACAAAACCCAACCAAACCCACCCAACAAAACCCAACCAAACCCACCCAACAAAACCCACCCAACAAAACCCAACAAACCCCAGGAAAACCCAACCAAACCCACCTAACAAAACCCAATGAAACCCACCCAGCAAAAAACACCCAACAAATCCCAACAAAACCCAACAAAACCCAGCCAAACCCACCCAACAAAACCCAACCAAACCCACCCAACAAATCCCCAAAAACACAACGAAACAAAAAAGAACCCACCCAACAAAACCCAACAAAACCCAACCAAACCCACCCAACAAAACCCAACACAACCCAATCAAACCCACCCAACAAAACCCAACAAACCCCAACCAAACCCACCCAACAAACCCCACACACACCCACCAAACAAAACCCAACAAAACCCAGTCAAACCAACCCAACAAAACCCAACAAAGCCCGCAAAACCCAACAAACCCAAACAATAAATCCCAACAAAACCCAACCAAACGCAAACAACAAAACAAAACCAAACCCACCCAACAAAACCCAACCAATTTCACCCAACAAAACCCAACAAAACCCAACCAAACCCACCCAACAAATCCCAACAAAACCCACACAACAAATCCCAACAAAATCCTACCAAACCCACCCAACAAAACCCAACCAAACCCACCCAACAAAACCCAACGAATCTTACAAAACAAACCCAACAAAACCAAACCAAACCCACCCAACAAAACCCAACCAAACCCACCCAACAAAACCCAACCAAACCCACCCAACAAAACCCAACCAAATCCACCCAACAAAACCCAACCAAACCCACCCAACAAAACCCAACTAAATAAACCCAACAAAACCCAACCAAACCCAACCAAACCTACCCAAAAAAACCCAACCAAACCTACCCAACAAAACCCAACGAAACCCACCCAACAAACCCAACCAAACCCAACCAAACCTACCCAACAAAACCCAACCAAACCCACCCAACAAAACCCAACCAAACCCACCCAACAAAACCCAACAAAACCCAACCAAACCCACCCAACAAAACCCAAATATACCCATCCAACAAAACCAAACAAAACCCAACGAAACACACCCAACAAAACCCAACAAAACCCAACCAAACCCACCCAACAAAACCCAACAAAACCCAACGAAACCCAACAAAACTGGCCCAACAAAACCCAACAAATCCCACTTAACAAATCCCAACAAAACCCACCCAACAAAACTTTACCAAACCCACCCAACAAAACCCAACGAAACCCACCCAACAAAACCCAACCAAATTCACCCAACAAAACCCAACAAAACCCAACAAAACCCACCCAACATATCCCAACAAAACCCAACAAAACCCAACCAAACCCACTTAACCAAACCCAACCAAACCCACCCAACAAAACCCAACCAAATTCCGCAAAAACCCAACAAAACCCAACCAAACCTAACAGAACCCACCCTACAAAACCCAACCAAACCCACCCAACAAACCCCAACCAAACCCACCCAACAAAACCCAACAAAACCAAACCAAACCAAAGAAACAAAACCCAACCAAACCCACTCAACAAAACCCAACAAAACCCTTCCAAACACACCCAACAAAACCCAACCAAACCCATCCAACAAACCGTAACGAAACCCACCCAACAAAACCCAACAAACCCCAGCAAAACCCAACCAAATCCACCCAGCAAAACCCAACCAAACCCACCCAACAAAACCCAACAAAACCCACCCAACAAATCCCAACAAAACCCAACCAAACCCACCCAACAAAACCCAACAAAACCCACCCAACAAAACCCAACAAAACCCAACAAAACCCAACAAAACCCAACAAAACCCAACCAAACCTACCCAGCAAAACCCAACCAAACCCACCCAACAAAACCCAACCAAACCCATGCAACAAAACTCAAAAACCCAACGAACCCCACCCAATAAACCCAACAAAACCCAACAAAACCCAACCGAACGCACCCAACCAAACCCACCCAACAAAACCCAACCAAATTCACCCAACAAAACCCAACCAAACCCACCCAACAAATCCCAACAAAACCCAAATAAAACCCACCCAACAAAACCCAACCAAACCCACCCAACCAAACCCACCCAACAAAACCCAACAAACCCCAACCAAAGCCAACCAAACCCACCCAACAAAACCCAACCAAACCCACCCAACAAAACCCAACCAAACCCACCCAACAAAACCCAACAAAACCAAACCAAACCCACAGAAACAAAACCCAACCAAACCCCCTCAACAAAACCCAACAAAACCCTTCCAAACACACCCAACAAAACCCAACCAAACCCATCCAACAAACCGTAACGAAACCCACCCAACAAAACCCAACAAACCCCAGCAAAACCCAACCAAACCCACCCAACAAAACCCAACCAAACCCACCCAACAAAACCCAACCAAACCCACCCAACAAAACCCAACAAAACCCAACCAAACCCACCCAGCAAAACCCAACCAAACCCACCCAACAAAACCCAACAAAACCCAACCAAACCCACCCAACAAAACCCAACGAAACCCACCCGACAAAACCCAACAAATCCCAACATAACCCCAAAAAACCCAACCAAACCCACCCACCAAAACCCAACAAAACCCACCCAACAAAACCCAACGAAACCCAACCAAACCAACCCAACAAAACCCAACCAAACCCATCCAACAAACCGTAACGAAACCCACCCAACAAAACCCAACAAACCCCAGCAAAACCCAACCAAATCCACCCAACAAAACCCAACCAAACCCACCCAACAAAACCCAACAAAACCCACCCAACAAATCCCAACAAAACCCAACGAAACCCACCCAACAAAACCCAACCAATCCCACCCAACAAATCCCAACAAAACCCAACCAATCCCACCCAACAAAACCCAACCAACAAAACCCAACGAAACCCACCCAACAAAACCCAACCAAACCAACCCAACAAAACCCAACAAAACCCCAAAAAACCCAACAAATCCCACCCAACAAAACCCAACAAAACCCAACAAAACCCAAACCCCACCCAACAAAACCCAACCAAACCCACCCAACAAAACCCAACGAAATTCACCCAACAAATCCGAACAAAACCCAACCAAACCCACCCAACAAACCGTAACGAAACCCACCCAACAAAACCCAACAAACCCCAACAAAACCCAACCAAACCCACCCAACAAAACCCATGCAAACCAACCCAACACAACCCAACCAAACCCACCCAAGAAAACCCAAGAAAAGCCACCCAAAACAACCTAACAAATCCCAACAAAACCCAACAAAACCCACCCAACAAAACCCAACAAAACCCATGCAAACCAACCCAACACAACCCATCCAAACCCACCCAACAAAACCCAACAAAACCCAATCCACAAAACCCAACCAAACCCACCCAACAAAACCCAACGCAACCCAACAAAACCCAACAAAACCCAACCAAACCCACCCAACAAAACCCAACCAAACCCACCCAACAAAACCCAACGAAACCCACCCAACAAACCCAACCAAACCCAACCAAACCCACCCAACAAACCTCAACCAAACCCACCCAACAAAACCCAACCAAACCCACCCAACAAAACCCAACCAAATTCACCCAACAAAACCCAACCAAACCCACCCAACAAAACCCAACCAAACCCACCCAACAAAACCCAACAAAACCCAACCAAACCCAACAAAACCCAACAAAACCCAACGAAACCCAACAAAACCCAACAAAACCCAACCAAACCCACCCAACAAAACCCAACCAAACCCACCCAACAAAACCCAACCAAACCCACCCAACAAAACCCAAACAAGAATACCAAACAAAACCCAACAAAACCCAACCAAACCCACCCAACAGAACCCAACCAAACCCACCCTACAAAACCCAACCAAACCCACCCAACAAAACTCAACTAAATTAACCCAACAAAACCCAACTAAACCAACCCAACAAAACCCAACAAAACCCACCCAACAAAACTGAACGAAACCCACCCAACAAAACCCAACCAAACCCACCCAACAAAACCCAACCAAATTCACCCAACAAAACCCACCGAAACCCGCCCAACAGATCCCAACCAATGCCAACCAACAAAACTTAACCAAACCCACCCAACAAAACCCAACAAAACCCACCCAACAAAACCCAACCAAATTCCGCAAAAACCCAACAAAACCCAACCAAACCCAACCAAACCCACCCAACAAAACCCAACCAAACCCACCCAACAAAACCCAACCAAACCCACCCAACAAAACCCAACAAAACCCTTCCAAACACACCCAACAAAACCCAACCAAACCCATCCAACAAACCGTAACGAAACCCACCCAACAAAACCCAACAAACCCCAACAAAACCCAACCAAACCCACCCAACAAAACCCAACCAAACCCACCCAACAAATCCCAACCAAGCCCAAACAACAAAACACAACTAGACCAACCCAACAAAACCCAACCAAACCCACCCAACGAAACCCAATGAAACCCACCCAACAAATCCCAACAAAACCCAACCAATCCCACCCAACAAAACCCAACAAAACCCAACCAACAAATATCAACGAAACCCACCCAACAAAACCCAACCAAACCCACCCCAAAAAACCCAACAAAACCCAGCGAAACCCACCCAACAAAACCCACCCAACGAAACCCAACAAAACCCAACAAAACCCAACCAAACGAACCCAACAAAACCCAACCAAACCCACCCAACAAAACCCAACGAAACCCACCCAACAAAACCCAACAAAACCCAACCAAACCCACCCAACAAACTGTAACGAGACCCACCCAACAAAACCCAACAAATCCCAACAAAACCCAACCAATTACACCCAACAAAAACCAACCAAACCCACCCAAAAAAACCCAACCAAACCCACCCAACAAAACCCACCCAACAAATCCCATCAAAACCCAACCAAACCCACCCAACAAAACCCAACCAAACCCACCCAACAAAACCCAACGAATTTCACCCCAAAAAACCCAATAAAACCCAACCAAACCCACCCAACAAACCGTAACGAGACCCACCCAACAAAACCCAACAAACCCCAGCAAAACCCAACCAACTTCACCCAACAAAACCAAACAAAACCCAACCAAACCCACCCAACAAAACCCAACCAAACCCACCCAACAAAACCAAACAAAACCCAACCAAACCCACCCAACAAAACCCAACCAAACCCACCCAACAAAACCCAACCAAACCCACCCAACAAAACCCAACCAAACCCACCCAACAAAACCCAACAAAACCCACCCAACAAAACCCAACCAAACCCACCCAACAAAACCCAACCAAACCCACCCAACAAAACCCAACCAAACCCACCCAACAAACCGTAACGAAACCCACCCAACAAAACCCAACAAACCCCAGCAAAACCCAACGAAATTCACCCAACAAAACCCAACCAAACCCACCCAACAAATCCCAACAAAACCCAACAAATCCCAACAAAACCCAACAAAACCCAACCAAACCCACCCAACAAAACCCAACCAAACCCACCCAACAAATCCCAACAAAACAGAACGAAACCCAACCGAACCCACCCAACAAAACCCAACAAACCCCAACCAAACCCACCCAACAAAACCCAACAAAACCCACCCAACAAAACCCAACAAATCTCAACCAAACCCACCCACCAAAACCCAACCTAAAACACCCAACAAAACCCAATAAACCCACCCAACAAAACCCAACAAAGCCCGCAAAAACCCAACAAAACCCAAACAATAAATCCCAACAAAACCCAACCAAACGCAATAAACAAAACCCAACCAAACCCACCCAACAAAACCCAACGAATTTCACCCAACAAAACCCAACAAAACCCAACCAAACCAAACCAACCCACCCAACAAAACCCAAACAATAAATCCCAACAAAACCTAACCAAACCCACCCAACAAAACCCAACCAAACCAACCCAACAAAACCCAACAAAACCCAACAACAAAACCCAACAAAACCCAACCAAACCCACCCAACAAAACCCAACCAAACCCACCCAACAAAACCCAACCAAACCCACCCAACAAAACCCAACCAAATCCACCCAACAAAACCCAACCAAACCCACCCAACAAAACCCAACCAAACCCACCCAACAAAACCCAACAAAACCCAACCAAACCCAACCAAACCCACCCAACAAAACCCAACCAAACCCACCCAACAAAACCCAACCAAACCCACCCAACAAAACCCCAAAAAACCCAACCAAACCCACCCAACAAAACCCAACCAAACCCACCCAACAAAACCCAACCAAACCCACCCAACAAAACCCAACAAAACCCAACCAAACCCACCCAACAAAACCCAACCAAACCCACCCAACAAAACCCAACGAAACAGAACCAAACCAACCCAACAAAACCCACCCAACAAAACCCAACGAAACCCACCCAACAAAACCCAACCAAACCCACCCAACAAATCCCAACAAAACCCAACGAAACCCACCCAACGAAACCCAACAAAACCCAACCAAACCCACCCAACAAAACCCAACGAAACCCACCCAACAAAACCTAACCAAACCCAACCAAACCAACCCAACCAAACCCACCCAACAAACATTAACGAAACCCACCCAACAAAACCCAACCAAACCCACCCAACAAAACCCAACAAAACCCACCCAACAAAACCCAACCAAACCCACCCAACAAAACCAAACAAAACCCAACCAAACCCACCCAACAAAACCCAACAAAACCCAACAAAACCCAACAAAACCCAACCAAACCCACCCAACAAAACCCAAATATACCCATCCAACAAAACCAAACAAAACCCAACGAAACCCAACAAAACCAACCCAACAAAACCCAACCAAACCGAACCAACAAAACCCAACCAAACCAACCCAACAAAACCCAACGAAACTCACCCAACAAAACCCAACAAAACCCAACCAAACCCACCCAACAAATCCCAACAAATCCAACCAAACCCACCCAACAAAACCCAACCAAACCCACCCAACAAAACCCAACGAAACCCAACCAAACCAACCGAACAAAACCCAACAAAACTGGCCCAACAAAACCCAACAAATCCCACTTAACAAATCCCAACAAAACCCAACAAAACCCACCCAACAAAACTTAACCAAACCCACCCAACAAAACCCAACCAAACCCACCCAACAAAACCCAACCAAATTCACCCAACAAAACCCAACCAAACCCACCCAACAAAACCCAACCAAACCCACCCAACAAAACCCAACCAAACCCACCCAACCAAACCCAACCAAACCCACCCAACAAAACCCAACCAAATTCCGCAAAAACCCAACAAAACCCAACCAAACCCAACCAAACCTACCAAACAAAACCAAACCAAACCCACCCGACAAAACCCAACCAAACGCAACAAACCCCAACAAACACCAACCAAATCCACCCAACCAAACCCAACCAAACCCACCCAACAAAACCCAACCAAATTCCGCAAAAACCCAACAAAACCCAACAAAACCCAACCAAACCCACAGAAACAAAACCAAACCAAACCCACCCAACAAAACCCAACCAGACCCAACAAACCCCAACAAACACCAACCAAATCCACCCAACAAAATCCAACCAAACCCACCCAACAAAACCCAACGAAACCCACCCAACAAACCCAACGAAACGCAACCAAACCCACCCAACAAAACCCAACAAAACCCAACCAAACCCACCCAACCAAGCCCAACGAAACCCACCCAACCAAACACAACGAAACCCAACCAAAACAACCCAACAAAACCAAACAAAACTGGCCCAACAAAACCCAACAAATCCCAGCAAACCCCACCCTAATCCACCCAACAAAACCCAACCAAACCCACCCAACAAAACCCAACAAAACCCACCCAACAAACCCAACAAAACCCAACAAAACCCACCCAAACCCAACCAACAAACCCCAACAAAACCCACCCAAACCCAACCAACAAAACCCAACAAAACCCAACTAAACCCAATCAAACCCACCCAACAAAACCAAACCAAACCCACCCAACAAAACCCAACAAAACCCACCAAACAAAACCCAACAAACACCAGCAAAACCCACCCACCAAAACCCAACCAAAACCACCCAACAAAACCCAATGAAACCCACCCAACAAAACCCAACAAAACAAAACAAAACCCACCCAACAAAACCCACCCAACGAAACCCAACCAAACCCACCCAACAAAACCCAACGAAACCCACCCAACAAAACCCAACAAAACCCAACGTAACCCAAAGAAACCCACCCAACAAAACCCAACAAAACCCACCCAACAAAAACCAACAAATCCCACCCAACAAAACCCAACAAAACCCAACGAAACCCAGCCAACAAAACCCAACAAAACCCAACCAAACCCAAACAACAAAACCCAAATATACCCGTCCAACAAAACCAAACAAAACCCAACGAAACCCAACCAAACCAACCCAACAAAACCCAACCAAACCCATCCAACAAACCGTAACGAAACCCACCCAACAAAACCCAACAAACCCCAGCAAAACCCAACCAAATCCACCCAGCAAAACCCAACCAAACCCACCCAACAAAACCCAACCAAACCCACCCAACAAATCCCAACAAAACCCAACCAAACCCACCCAACAAAACCCAACCAAACCCAAACAACAAATCCCAACAAAACCCAACAAAACCCAACCGAACCCACCCAACAAAACCCAACAAAACCCAACCAAACCCACCCAACAAAACCCAACCAAACCCACCCAACGAAACCCAACAAAACCCAACCAAACCCACCCAACAAAACCCACCCAACAAAACCCAACGAAACCCAACCAAACCAACCCAACAAAACCCGCCAAACAAAACCCAACCAAACCCACCCAACAAAAACCAACCAAACAAACCCAACAACACCCAACAAAGCCTACAAAAACCGAACAAAACCGACCCAATAAATCCCAACAAAACCCAACCAAACGCAAACAACAAAACAAAACCAAACCCACCCAACAAAACCCAACGAAAAACACCCAACAAACCCAACAAAACCTAACCAAACCCACCCAACAAAACCCAACGTTTGGTTTGGGTCGGTTTTATTGGGTTTTGTTGGGATTTGTTATGTGGGTTTGGTTGGGTTTTGTGTTGGTGTATTTGGTTGGGTGAAATTTGTTGGGTTTTGTTGAGTGGGTTTGGTTGGGTTTTGTTGGGTTCGTTTTCGTTGGGTTTTGTTGGAGTGGGATTGGTTGGGTTTTGCTGGGTTTCGTTGGGTGAGTTTGGTTGAGTTTTGTTTGGTGGGTTTGGTTGTGTTGTGTTAGGTTTCGTTGGGTGGGTTTGGTTGGGTTTTGTTGAGTGGGTTTGGTTGGGCTTTGTTGGGTTTTGTTGTGTGGGTTTGGTTGGGTTTTGTTTGGTTTTGTTGTTTGGGCTTTGTTGGGTTTTGTTGGGTGGGTTTCGCTACGGTTTGTTGGATGGGTTTGGAAGGGTTTTGTTGGGTGGGTTTGGTTGGGTTTTGTTGGGTGGGTTTGGTTGGGTTTGCTGGGGTTTTGTTGGGTGGGTTTTGTTGGGTTTCGTTGGGTTTTCGTTACTGTTTGTTGGATGGGTTTTGTTGGGTTTTTGTTGGGTGGGTTTAGTTTGGGTTTTGCTGGGTTTTTGTTAGGATTTGTTGGTTGGGTCTTGCTGGGAGTTTATTCGATTTTATTGGGTGGTTTAGGTTGGGTTTTATTCGTTGGGTTTTATTGGGTTTCGTTACGGTTTGTTGGATGCTTTTGGTTGGGGTTTGTTAGG
Organism: Holothuria scabra; assembly: GCA_037179385.1. Lineage (NCBI taxonomy): Eukaryota > Metazoa > Echinodermata > Holothuroidea > Aspidochirotida > Holothuriidae > Holothuria > Holothuria scabra. The sequence continues at coordinate 49,102 of JBANLX010000026.1, forward strand.
CTTGTTGGGTGGGTTTGGAAGGGTTTTGTTAGGTGCGTTTTGTTGAGGTTTCGTTAGGTGGGTTTTTTTTGGTTTTGTTGGGATTTTTGTTGGGTGGGTTTTGTTAAGGTTTTTGGGGTTTTGTTTGGTTTTGTTAAGGATGGAGGCTTTCGTTGGGTTTTGTTGGGTGGGTTTCGTTGGGATTTTGGGGTGAAGTTTTGTGGGTTGTTAGGTGCGTTTGGTTTGTTTTTGTTAGTGGGTTTCGTTTACGGTTTGTTGGATGGGTTTGGTTGGGTTTGTTAGGTGTCGTCAGGTGTGTTTGGAAGGGTTTGTTGTTGCGTTTGTTGGTGGGTTTGATTGGGTTTTGTTGGGTGGGTTTGTTGGGTTTCGTTAGGTTTTGTTGGGTGGGTTTTGGTATGGGTTTTGTTTGGTTTTGTTGGGTGGGCTTTGTTGGGTTTTGTTAGGGTGGGTTTTGTTGGGATTTGTTGGGTGAATTGGTTGGGTTTTGCTGAGGTTTCTTTTTTTTGTTGGGTTGTTTTTCGTTATGGTTTGTTGGATGGTTTTGGGTGGGTTTCGTTACTGTTTGTTGGATCGGTTTTGTTGGGTTTTGTTGGGTTTTGTTGAGTGGGTTTGGTTGGGTTTTGTTTGGTTTTGTTGGGTGGGCTTTGTTGGGTTTTGTTGGGTGGGTTTTGTTGTCATGAAATTCCTTGGGTTTTGTTGGGTGGGTTTGGTTGGGTTTTGTTGGGTGCGTTTGGTTGGGTTTTGTTGGGATTTATTGGGTGGGTTTTGTTGGGTTTTTTGGGGTTTTGTTACGTTTTGTTGGGTGGGTTTCGTTACGGTTTGTTGGATGGGTTTGGTTGGGTTTCGTTGGGTGGGTTTGGTTGGGTTTGCTGGGTTTTCGTTGGGTGGGTTTGGTTTGGGTCTTGCTAGGTGGATTTCTTGGGTTTGTTAGGTCGTTACGGTTTCTGTTTGGATGGCTTTTGGTTGGGGGTTTTTGTTGTTTGGGTTTTGTTGGGTTTGTTTGGCTTTATTGGGTGGGATTTGTTGGGTGGGTTTTGTTGGGATTTGTTGGAGTGGGTTTGGTTGGAAAGTTTTGCTGGGGTTTTCTGTTTTTTGTTGGGTGGGTTTCGTTACGGTTTTGCAACTGGATGGGTTTGATTTGGGTTTTTGTTGGGTGGGTTTTGGTTGGGTTTTGGTGGGTGGATTTGAATTTGAGTCTTGCTGGGGTTTGTTGGGTTTGTTTTCGTTACGGTTTTGTTGGATGCTTTTGGTTGGGGTTTGTTGCTTGCGTTTGGAAAGGTTTTGTTGGGTTTTGTTGTGAGGGTTTTTTTTTGGTTTTGTTGGATTTTGTTGGGTGGGTTTGGTTGGGTTTTGTTTGGTTTTGTTGGATGGGCTTTCTTGGGTTTTGTTGGGTGGGTTTTGTTGGGATTTTGGGGTTTTGTTAGGTGCGTTTGGTTTTTTGTTTTTTGTTGAGTGGGTTTCGTTACGGTTTGTTGGATGGGTTTGATTGGGTTTTGTCGCTTGTGTTTGGAAGGGTTTTGTTGTTGCGTTTTGTTGAGTGGGTTTGATTGGGTTTTGTTGGGTTTGGTTGGGTTTTTGTTTGGTGGGTTTGGTTGGGTTTTCAGTTTGGTTTTGTTGGGTGGGCTTTGTTGGGTTTTGTTGGGTGGGTTTTTGTTGGGATTTGTTGGGTGGGTTTGGTTGCTGGGTTTGCTGGGGTTTTCTTTTTTTGTTGGGTTGTTTTTCGTTATGGTTTGTTGGATGGTTTTGAGGTGGGTTTTCGTTACTGGAAGTTTGTTGGATGGGTTTTGTTGGGTTTTGTTCGGTTTTGTTGGGTTTTGTTGGGTAGATTTGGTTGGGTTTTGTTTGGTTTTGTTGGGTGGGCTTTATTGGGATTTGTTGGGTGGGTTTTGTTGGGATTTGTTGGGTGGGTTTGGTTGGGTTTTGCTGGGGTTTTTTGTTTTTTGTTGGGTGGGTTTCGTTACGGTTTGTTGGATGGGTTTGGTTGGGTTTTGTTGGGTGGGTTTGGTTGGGTTTTGCTGGGTGGATTTGGTTGGGTCTTGCTGGGGTTTGTTGGGTTTGTTTCGTTACGGTTTGTTGGATGCTTTTGGTTGGGGTTTGTTGCTTGTGTTTGGAAGGGTTTTGTTGGGTTTTGTTGAGTGGGTTTTTTTTTGGTTTTGTTGGATTTTGTTGGGTGGGTTTGGTTGGGTTTTGTTTGGTTTTGTTGGGTGGGCTTTCTTGGGTTTTGCTGGGTGGGTTTTGTTGGGATTTGTTGGAGTGGGTTTGGTTGGGTTTTGCTGGGGTTTTTTGTTTTTTGTTGAGTGGGCTTCGTTACAATTTGCTGGATCGGTTTGGTTGGGTCTTCTCGCTTGTGTTTGGAAAGCTTTTGTTGTTGCGTTTTGTTCAGGGCGTTTGAGTCCGTTTTGTTGGGTTTTGTTTGGTGGGTTTGGTTGGGTTTTGTTTGGTTTTGTTGGGTGGGCTTTGTTGGGTTTTGTTTGGTTTTGTTGGGATCTGTTTGGTGGGTTTGGTTGGGTTTTGTTGGGGTTTTCTTTTTTTTTTGTTGGGTGGTTTTCGTTATGGTTTGTTGGATGGTTTTGGTTGGGTTTTGTTGCTTGTGTTTGGAAGGGTTTTGTTTGGTTTTGTTGGGTAGGTTTGGTTTGGTTTTGTTGGGTTTCGTTGGGTTTTGCTGGGGCTTGTTGGGTTTTGTTGGGTGGGTTTGGTTGGGTTTTGTTGGGTGGGTTTAGTTTTGTTGGGATTTGTTCGGTTGGTTTTGTTGGGATTTGTTGGGTAGGTTTGGTTGGGTTTTGTTGGACGGGTTTGGTTGGGTTTTGCTGGGTGGCTTTAATTGGGTTTTGCTGGGCTTGTTGGGTTTTGTTGGGTGGGTTTCGTTACGGTTTGTTGGGTGGGATTGGTTGGGTTTTGTTGGGTTTTGTTGGCTGATATTCGTTGGGTTTTGTTGGGTGGGTTTGGCTGAGTTTTGTTGGGTGTATTTGGTTGGGTTTTGTTGGGATTTATTAGGTGGGTTTCGTTGGGTTTTTTGGGGTTTTGTTGGGTTTTGTTGGGTTGGTTGGTTGCGTTTTGTTGGGTTCGTTTTGTTGGGTTATTTTGGGTGAGTTTTGTTGGGTGGGTTTGGTTGGGTTTCGTTGGGTGGGTTTGGTTGGGTTTTGTTGGGTGGGTTTGGTTGGGTTTTGTTGGGTGGGTTCGGTTGGGTTTCGTTGGGTTTTGTTGGGATTTGTTGTTTGGGTTCCCAGCAAAACCCACCCAACAAAACCTAACAACGCCGCAACAAAACCAAACAAACCCAACCAAACCCCCCCAACAAAGCCCACCCAACAAAACCAAACAAAACTCAACCACACCAACTCAACAAAACCCAACAAAACCCTTCCAAACACAAGCAACAAAACCCAACCAAACCCATCCAACAGACCATAACGAAACCCACCCAACAAAAAAAAAAAAGAGTACCGCAGCAAAACCCAACCGAACCGACACAACAAATCCCATCAAAGCCCACGCAACAAAACCCAACAAAACCCAAACAACAAAACCAAACAAAACCCAACCAAACCCACAAAACAAAACTCAACCAAACCCAACAAAACCCAACAAAACCCAACACAAACCCAACAAAACCCAACCAAACCCACTCAACAAAACGCAACAACAAAACCCTTCCAAACACAAGCAACAAAACCCAACCAAACTCATCCAACAAACCCAACGAAACTCAAATTTCAACAAAACCCAACCAAACCCAACTAAACCAACCCAACAAAACCCACTCTCCAAGAAAACCCAACGAAACTAAATCAATACCCAACAAAAACCCAACCAAATCACTTCCAACAAAATTCCAACAAAACCCAACAAAGTCACCAACAAAACCTAACAAAACCCACTCAATAAATCCCAATCAAAAACCCAACCAAACGCACCCAACAAAACCCAACCAAACTTTCACCCAACAAACCCGTAACGAAACCCACCCAACAAACCCAACAAAATCCCACCCAACAAAAACTTCAACCAAATTCCCAGCCCAATAGAAAACCCATTCAAACCTACCCAACAAATCCCAACAAAACCCAATAAACCTACTTAACCACTGCAACCCACCCAACAAACCCATTAAAACTTCCACCTAACAAAACCCAACCAAAACCAACCTAAGACAACTTAACAAACCCAACGAAACTCACCCAACAAAACCCAACGCAAAACTCCAACCAAACACAACCCAACAAAACCCAACAACAAAACCCATCCAACAAAAACCAACAAACCCAACGAAAACCCACCTAACAAAACACAACAAACCCTTCAAACACAAGTAACAAACCCAACGAATCCCACTCATGACAAACCGTAACGAAACCCACCCAAACAATAACCAACAAAACCCAACCAAACCCACCAACAAAGCCCAGCCTAAACCTACTTAACAAAACCCAACAAAACCCTTCCCAAGATACATCCAACAAAACCTGGAACCAAACCCACCTAACAAACCGCAACAAAACCCACCCAACAAAACCCAACAAAACCCAACGAAATCCACCCAGCAAAACCCAACCAAACCAATCAACATCAACAACCAACAAAACCTACACAACAAATCCTTGCACACAAAAACCCAACAAACCCAACCAAACTAAACCCAACAAAACCCAACCAAACCAACCTAATAAATCCCAACGAAACTAATCCAACGAAACCCAACAAAACCCTACCAAACCCACCAACGAACCGTAACGAAAAACACTCAACAAAACCCAACAAACCCCAACAAACCTCAACCAAATCCACCTAGCAAAACCCAACCAAACCCACCAAACAGAACCTACCAAAAATCACCCAACAAATCCCAACAAAACAAAACAAACCCAATCTAACAAAACCAACCAACAAAACCCAACCAAACCCAAACCAAACCAACCCAACAAAACCCAACTAAACCCACTTAAGAAACCCAACGAAACCCAACCTGTATCAAATCCAACAAACAAAACCCAACAAAACCAAACCAAACCTACCCAACAAAACCCTTCCAAACCACCCAAGACAACCCAACAAAACCCAACCAAACCCATCCAAACCGAAACCATAACGAAACCCACCCAACCAAATCAAAAAAACCCAACCAAACCCCCAAAACCCAACGAAACCCACCCAACAAATCCCAACAAAGCTCACCCTAACAAAACTCAACGAAACCCACAAACAAAACCCAACTGAACGCAAACCAAACTTAATCAACAAACCCAAACTTAACAAAACCCAAGGAAACCTCAAGAAAACCCAGCCGAACCGACCCAACACAAAACCCAACGAATTTCACCCAACGTTCCACCCAACAAATCAACAAAGCCCACCCCACAAAACCAACCAAAACCCCTGAACGAACCTCCAACAAAACCCCAAATATCCCCTCTAATAAAACCAAAACAAAACTCAATGAAACCTGGGTCAGCAAAACCCACTCAACAAAACCCAACGTTTGGTTTGGGTGGGTTTTGTTGGGTTTTGTTAGGTTTTGTTGGGTGAAATTCGTTGGGTTTTGTTGGGTGGGTTTGGTTTGGTTGGGTTTTTGTTGGGTTCGTTTGGTTGGGTTTTGTTGGGTTTTGTTGGGTGGGTTCGGTTGATTTCCGTTGGGTTTTGTTGGGTGGGTTTGGGTGGGGTTGGTTGGGTTTTGCTTGGATTTGTTGGGTGGGTTTTGTTGGGTTTTGTTGGGTGGGTTTGGTTGGGTTTTGCTGGGTGGATTTGCTTGGGTCTTGCTGGGGTTTGTTGGGTTTTGTTGGGCTTGTTTCGTTACGGTTTGTTGGATGCTTTTGGTTGGGCTTTGTTGCTTGTGTTTTAAGCGGGTTTTGCCGATTTTTAGCTGGAGTGGGTTTGGTTGGGTTTTTGTTGGGTTTTGTTGGGTGGGTTCGGTTGCTTTTTGTTGGGTTTTGCTGAGTGGGCTTGGTTGGGTTTTTGTTTGGTTTTGTTGGGTGCGGCTTTGTTGGGTTTTGTTGCGGGTTTGCTGGGTTGGGTTTTGTTGGGTGGGCTTTGTTGGGATTTGTTGGGTGGGTTTGTTTGGGTTTTGCTGGGGTTTTCTTTTTTTTTTTTTTTGTTGGGTGGGTTTCGTTATGGTTTCTTGGATGGGTTTGGTCATGGGCTTTGTTGCTTGTAAGTTTGGAAGCGGTTTTCGGTTGGGCAGGTTTGGTTTGGTTTTTGTTGGGTTTTGTTGCGAGTTTGGTTGGGTTTTGTTTGGTTTTGTTGGGTTAAAGCTTTGTTGGGATTTGTTCGGCTGGTTTTGTTGGGATTTGCTGGGTGGGTTTGGTTGGGATTTGTTGGAAGGGTTTGGTTGGGTTTTGCTGGGTGGATTTCATTGGGTTTTGCTGGGGGTTTGTTGGGTTTTGCTGGGTGGGTTTCGTTACGGTTTGTTGGGTTGGTTTGGTTGGGGTTTGTTAGGTTTTGTTGGGTGAATTTCGCTGGCTTCTTCGTTGGGTGGGTTTGGTTGGGTTTTGTTGGGTGCGTTTGGTTGGGTTTTGTTGGGATTTATTGGGTGGGTTTCTGCCGGTTTTTTGGGGTTTGTTGTTTTGTTGGGTTGGTTGGTTGGGTTTTGTTGGGTTCGTTTCGTTGGGTTTTGCTGATGGTTTTGTTGGGTGTGGTTTGGCTGGCTTTTGTTGGATTTCGCTCACAGGGTTTGGCTGGGTTTTGCTGGGTGGGTTTGGTTGGGTTTTGGCTGGGTGGGTTCGGTTGGGTTTCGTTGTTTTGTTGGGACGGTTGTTTGGGTTCCCAGCAAACCCACTTCCACAGGCAAACCCAACAACGCCCACCTGCAACAAAACCAAACAAACCCAACCAAACTTCCACCTAACAAAGCCCACCCAACAAAACCAAACAAAACTCAACCACACCAACTCAACAAAACCCAACAAAACCCTTCCAAACACAAGCAACAAAACCCAACCAAACCCATCCAACAAACCATAACGAAACCCACTCCAACAAAAAAACAGAAAACCCTCCTAGCAAAACCCAAACCAAACCCACCCAACAAATCCCCAACAAAGCCCACCCAACAAAACCCAACAAAGCCCACCCTAACAAAAATCCAAACAAACCCAGCCAAACCCACCAAACAAACCCAACAAAACCCAACAAACCCAACAAAACCCAATCCAAACCCACTCAACAAAACGCAACAACAAAACCTCTTCCAAACACAAGCAACAAAACCCAACCAAACTCATCCAACAAACCCAACGAAAACCCACCCAACAAAACCCAACCAAACCCAACTCTAATCCAACCCAACAAAACTTCCACCCCAAAAACCCAGAACGAAAACCCACCCAACAATACCCAACCAAACCTACCCAATACAACCCAACAAAACCCCAAAAACCCAACGAAAACCCAGACCACCCAATAAATCCCGTAACAAAACCAACAACAAAACCAAACCAAATCCTACCCAACAAAACCCTTCCAAACACAAGCAACAAAACCCAACCAAACCCATCCAAGAAACCATAACGAAACCCACTCCAACAAAAAAAACCCAACAAAACCCCCAAAAACCCAACGAAACCCACCCAACAAATCCCAACAAAGCCCACCCGACAAAACCAAACAAAACCCACCGACCAGCACCCAACAAAACCCAACGAAACCCACCAAACAAAACCCAACGAATTTTCACCCAACAAAACCCAACCAAAACCCACTCCAACAAAAACCCAAATATCCTCTAACAAAACCAAAACAAAACCCAACGAAAACCCAACAAAGCCCACTCCAACAAAAAAAAACCCAACGTTTGGTTTGGGTGGGTTTTGTTGGGTTTTGTTGTAGGTTTTAGTTGGGTGAAATTCGTTGGGTTTTGTTGGGGTGCGTTTGGTTGGGTTTTGTTGGGTGCGTTTCTTTGGGTTTTGTGGGGTTTTGTTGGGTGGGTTTGGTTGATTTTCGTTGGGCTTTGTTGCTGGGTGGGTTTGGGGTGGGTTTTGTTGGGTTTTGCTGACGGATTTGTTGCGGGTGGTTTCCGTTGGGTTTTGTTGGGTGGGTTTGGTTGGGTTTTGCTGGGTGGATTTGGTTGGGTCTTGCTGGGGTTTGCTGGGGTTTTGTTGGGTTTGTTTCGTTACGGTTTGTTGGATGCTTTTGGTTGGGTTTTGTTGCTTGGTGCTTCTGGAAGGGTTTTGTTGATTTATTACGAGTGGGTTTGGTTGGGTTTTGTTGGGTTTTGTTGCGGGTTTGCTTGGGTTTTGTTGGGTTTTGTTGAGTGGGTTTCGTTTGGCTTTGTTGGGTTTAGTTGGTCGGGCTTTGTTGGGTTTTGCTGGGTGGGTTTTGTTGGGCTTTGTTGGGTGGGTCTGGCTGGGTTTTGTTGCGGGCTTTGCTGGGATTTGTTGGGCGGGTTTGTTTGGGTTTTGCTCGGGTTTTCTTTTTTTTTTTTTTGTTGGGCGGGTTTCTGTTATGGCTTTCTTGGATGGGTTTGGTTGGGTTTTGTTGCTTGTGTTTGGAAGGGTTTTGTTGGGTAGGTTTGGTTTGAGCCATATTTTGTTGGGTTTTGTTGGGTGAGTTTGGCTGGGTTGGCCTGCTTCTGGTTTTGCTGGGTTAGCTTTGTTGGGATTTGTTCGGTTCGGTTTTGTTGGGATTTGTTGGTGGGTTTGCTGGGTTTTGCTTGGAAGCGGTTTGGTTGGAGTTTGCTGGGTATTTCGTATTGGGTTTTGCTGGGGTTTGTTGGGTTTTGCTGGGTGGGAGTTTCGTTACGGTTTGCTGGGTCATTCTGGTTTGGTTGGGGTTTGTTAGGTTTTGTTGGGTGAATTTTCGTTGGGTTTTCGTTGCGTGGGTTTGGCTGGGTTTTGTTGGGTGCGTTTGGTTGGGCTTTGTTCGGATTTATTGGGCGGGTTTCGTTGGGTTTTGGGGTTTTGTTGGGTTTTGTTGGGTTGGTTGGTTGGGTTTTGTTGAAAGTTCTGCTTCGTTGGGTTTTGTTGATGGGTTTTATTGGGTGGGTTTGGTTGGGTTTTGCTGGATTTCGTTGGTGGGTTTGGTTGGGTTTTGTTGGGTGGGTTTGGTTGGGTTTTGCTGCGGGTCGGCTGGCTACTTGTTGGGTTTTGTTGGGATTTGTTGTTTGCCCCAGCAAACCCACCCAACAAAACCCAACCAAACCCACCCAACAAAACCAAACAAAACCCAACCAAACCCACCCAACAAAGCCCACCCAACAAAACCAAACAAAACTCAACCACACCAACTCAACAAAACCCAACAAAACCCTTCCAAACACAAGCAACAAAACCCAACCAAACCCATCCAACAAACCATAACGAAACCCACCCAACAAAAAAGAAAACCCCAGCAAAACCCAACCAAACCCACCCAACAAAGCCCAACCAAACCCATGCAACAAAACCCAACGAAACCCACCCAACAAAACCAAACAAAACCCAACCAAACCCACCAAACAAAACCCAACAAAACCCAACAAAACCCAATCAAACCCACTCAACAAAACGCAACAACAAAACCCTTCCAAACACAAGCGACAAAACCCAACCAAATCAAGCCAACAAAACCCAACGAAACCCACCCAACAAAACCCAACCAAGCCCAACCAAACCAACCCAACAAAGCCTAACAAAACCCAACAAAACCCAACCAAACCCACCCAACAAAACCCAACCAAACCCACCCAACAAAACTTAACAAAGCCCCAAAAACCCAACAAAACCCACCCAATAAATCCCAACAAAACCCAACCAAACTCACCCAACAAAACCCAACCAAACCCACCCAACAAACCGTAACGAAACCCACCCAACAAAACCCAACAAATCCCACCCAACAAACCAACCAAACCCACCCAAGAAAACCCATTCAAACCCACCCAACAAATCCCAACAAAACTCAAGAAAACTTAACCAAACCCACCCAACAAAACCCATTAAAACCCACCCATCAAAACCCAACCAAACCAACCCAACAAAACCCAACGAAACGCAGCCAACAAAACCCAACAAATCCCAACCAAACCAACCCCAACAAAACCCAACAAAACCCATCCAACAAAACCAACAAAACCCAACGAAACCCACCCAACAAAACACAACAAAACCCTTCCAAACACAAGTAACAAACCCAACGAATCCCACCCAACAAACCGTAACGAAACCCACCCAACAATAACCAACAAAACCCAACCAAACCCACCCAACAAAACCCAACCAAACCCACTTAACAAAACCCAACAAAACCCTTCCAAATACACCCAACAAAACCCAACCAAACCCACCCAACAAAACGTAACAAAGCCCACCCAACAAAACCCAACAAAACCCAGCAAAACCCAACGAAATTGACCCAGCAAAAACCCAACCAAACCAACATCAACAAAACCCAACAAAACCCACACAACAAATCCCAACAAAACCCAACAAAACCGAACCAAACAAACAAAACAAAACCCAACCAAACCAACCTAACAAATCCCAACGAAACTAATCCAACGAAACCCAACAAAACCCAACCAAACCCACCCAACAAACCGTAACGAAAAACTCAACAAAACCCAACAAACCCCAACAAACCCCAACCAAATCCACCCAGCAAAACCCAACCAAACCCACCAAACAGAACCCAACAAAAATCACCCAACAAATCCCAACAAAACATAACAAAACCCACCCAACAAAACCCAACCAACAAAACCCAACAAAACCCAACCAAACCAACCCAACAAAACCCAACAAAACCCCCAAAACCCAACGAAACCCACCCAATGAATCCCAACAAAACCCAACAAACCCAACCGAACGCACCCAACAAAACCCAACCAAACCCACCCAACAAAACCCAATGAATTCACCCAACACAACCCAACAAAACCCAACCAAACCCATCCAAGAAACCATAACGAAACCCACCCAACAAAAAAACCAACAAAACCCCCAAAACCCAACGAAACCCACCCAACAAATCCCAACAAAGCCCACCCAACAAAACCAAACAAAACCCAACCGAACGCACCCAACAAAACCCAACCAAACCCACCCAACAAAACCCAACGAATTTCACCCAACAAAACCCAACCAAACCCACAGAACAAAACCCAAATATCCCCTCTAACAAAACCAAACCAAACCCAACGAAACCCAACAGAAACCCACTCCAACAAAACCCAACGTTTGGTATGGGTGGGTTTTGTTGCCTTTGTTAGGTTTTGTTAGAGGGATATTTAAAGGTTTTGTTGGTTTTGCTGGGTTTTGCTGGGTGGGTTTGGTTTTGTTGGGTGGGTTTACAGCTTGCCTTTTGTTGGGTTTTGTTGGGTAGGGTTTGCTGGGTTTTGTTGGGTTTGTTGGGTGGGTTCTGCCTGCACAATTTTGTTGGGATTTGTTGTTTGGGTTCCCAGCAAAACCCACCCAACAAAAACCCAACAACGCCCACCCAACAAAAATCAAACAAAACCCAACCAAACCCACCAAACAAAGCCCACCCAACAAAGCCAAACAAAACTCAACCACACCAACTCAAGAAAACCCAAGAAAACCCTACCAAACACAAGCAACAAAACCCAGCCAAACCCATCCAACAAACCATAACGAAACCCACCCAACAAAAAAAATGAAAACCCCAGCAAAACCAAACCAAACCCACCCAACAAATCCCAACAAAGCCCACCCAACAAAAACCCAACAAAGCCCACCCAACAAACCAAACAAAATCCAGCCAAACCCACCCAACAAAACCCAACAAAACCCAACAAAACCCAACAAAACCCAACAAAACCCAACAAAACCCAACAAAACCCAACAAAATCCAACAAAACCCACTCCAACAAAACGCAACAACAAAACCCTTCCAAACACAAGCAACAAAACCCAACCAAACTCATCCAACAAAACCCAACGAAACCCACCCAACAAAACCCAACCAAACCCAACCAAACCAACCCAACCAAACCCACCCAACAAACCCAACCAAACCCACCCAACAAAACCCAACAAAACACAACAAAACCCAACAAAACCCCAAAAAACCCAACAAAACCCACCCAATAAATCCCAACAAAAACCAACCAAACGCACCCAACAAAACCCAACCAAACCCACCCAACAAAACCCAACCAAACCCACCCAACAAAACCCAACAAATCCCACCCAACAAAACCAACCAAACCCACCCAACAAAACCCATTCAAACCCACCGAACAAATCCCAACAAAACCCAATAAAACTTAGCCAAACCCACCCAACAAAACCCATTAAAACCCACCCAACAAAACCCAACCAAATCAACCCAACAAAACCCAACGAAACTCACCCAACAAAACCCAACGAATCCCAACCAAACCAACCCAACAAAACCCAACAAAACCCATCCAACAAAACCCAACAAAGCCCAACGAAACCCGCCCAACAAAACACAACAAACCCTTCCAAACACAAGTAACAAAACCCAACGAATCCCACCCAACAAACCGTAACGAAACCCACCCAACAAAACCCAACAAACCCCAACCAAACCCACCTAACAAAACCCACCCAACAAAACCCAACAAAACCCAACCAAACCCAACCAAACCCACCCAACAAACCGTAACAAAAGCCACCCAACAAAACCCAACAAACCCCAGCAAAACCCAACCAAATCCACCCAACAAACCCCAACCAAACCCACCCAACAAAACCCAACAAAACCCAACAAAACCCACACAACATACCCCAACAAAACCCAACAAAACCCAATAAACAAAACCCAACAAAACCCAACCAAACACACCCAACAAAACCCAACAAAACCCAATCAACAAAACCCAACCAAACCCTACCAAACCCACCCAACAAACCGTAACGAAAAACACTCAACAAAACCCAACAAACCCCAACAAACCCCAACCAAATCCGCCCAGCAAAACCCAACCAAACCCACCAAACAGAACCCAACAAAAATCACCCAACAAATCCCAACAAAACAAAACAAAACCCACCCAACAAAAACCCAACCAACGAAACCCAACAAAACCTAACCAAACCAACCCAACAAAAACCCAACAAAACCCCCCAAAACCCAACCAAACCCACCCAATAAATCCAAACAAAACCCAACAAAACCCAACCAAACGCACCCAACAAAACAAAACCAAACCCACCCAACAAAACCCAACGAATTCACCCAACAAAACCCAACAAAACCCAACGAAACCCACCCAACAAACCGTAACGAAACCCACCCAACAAACCCAGCAAACCTCAACCCAACTCAACGAAATTCACCCAACAAAACCCAACCAAACCCACCCAACAAATCCCAACAATATCCACCCAACAAATCCCAACCAAACCCACCCAACAAAACCAAACAAAACCCAACCAAACCCACCAAACAAAACCCAACCAAACTCATCCAACCAAACCTACCCAACGGAACCCAACAAAACCCAACAGAACCCAACAAAACCCAAATATCCCCTCTAACGAAACCAAACAAAACCCAACGAAACCCAACAAAACCCACCCAACAAAAACCCAACGTTTGGTTTGGGTGGGCTTTGTTGGGTTTTGTTGGGATTTCTGGTTGGGTGGGTTTTGCTGGGTTTTGTTAGGTTTTGCTTGGGTGAAATTCGTTGGGTTTTTTGTTGGGTGGGTTTTGGTTGGGTTTTGTTGGGTGCGTTTGGTTGGGTTTTGTTGGGTTTTGTTGGGTGGGTCTTCGGCTTGGGTTTCATTGGGTTTTGTTGGGTGGGTTTGGGTGGGTTTTGTTGGGGATTTGTTGGGTGGGTTTTGTTGGGTTTTGTTGGATGGGTTTGCTGGGTTTTGCTGGGTGGATTTGGTTGGGTCTTGCTGGGGTTTGTTGGGTTTTGCTGGGTTTGTTTCGTTACGGTTTGTTAGATGCTTTTGGTTGGGTTTTGTTGCTTGTGTTTGGAAGCGGTTTTGTTGGGTTTTGTTGTGTGGGTTTGGTTGGGTTTTGCTGGGTTTTGTTGGGTGGGTTTGGTTAGGTTTTGTTGGGTTTTGCTGAGTGGGTTTCGTTGGGTTTTGTTGGGTTTTTGTTGCGGGCTTTGTTGGGTTTTGTTGGGTGGGTTTTGTTGGGATTTGTTGGGTGGGTTTGGTTGGGTTTTGTTGGGTGGGCTTTGTTGGGATTTGTTGGGTGGGTTTGGCTGGGTTTTGCTGGGGTTTTCTTTTTTTTTTTGGGTGGGTTTCGTTATGGTTTGTTGGATGGGTTTGGTTGGGTTTTGTTGCTTGTGTTTGAAGGGTTTTGTTGGGCAGGTTTGGTTTGGTTTTGTTGGGTTTTGCTGGGTTTTGTTGGGTGAGTTTGGTTGGGTTTTGTTTGGTTTTGTTGGGGCTTTGCTTGAAGGATTTGTTCGGTTGGTTTTGTTGGGATTTGTTGGGTGGGTTTGTTGGGCTTTGCTGGGAGTGGTTTTGTTGGTTTGCTGGGTGGATTTCGTTGGGTTTTGCTGGGGTTTGTTGGGCTTTGTTGGGTGGGTTTCGTTACGGTTTCATGCGGGTTTGTTAACGTTTGTTGGCTCATAACACTTTGCTGGGTTACAGCCCATTACGTTGGCTCGCTGCGGGTTTGGCTGGCTTGCTGGGTGCTAGTTTGGTTGCCTTGTTGGATTATCGGGTGGGTATTCGTTGGGTTTTTGGGGTTTTGTTGGGTTTTGCTGGGCCGGTTGGTTGGGTCTGCTGTCTGGGTTCGTCATTCGTTGTTTTGCTGGGTGGGTATTGGTTGGGTTTTGCTGGTTTTTGCTTGGGTGGGTTTGCTGGGTTTTGTTGCGGGTTTGGCTGGGTTTTGTTGCGCGGGTTCGGTTGGGTTTCGTTGCTTATTGATTTGTTGTTTGCCCCAGCAAAACTCCACCCAACAAAACCCAACCAACCTAACAAATCCCAACGAAACTAATCCAACGAAACCCAACAAAACCCTCACTCAAACTCCACCCAACAAACCGTAACGAAAAACACTCCAACAAAACCCAACAAACCCCAACAAACCCCAACCAAATCCACTCCAGCAAAACCACAACCAAACCCACCAAACAGAACCCAACAAAATCACCCAACAAATCCCAACAAAACAAAAACAAAACCCACTCCAACAAAACTCCAACCAACGAAACTCCAACAAAACTCCAACCAAACCAACCCAACAAAAACCCAACAAAACCCCCAAAAACCTAACGAAACCCACCCAATAAATCCCAACAAAACCCAACAAAACCCAACTGAACGCAATCTAACAACAAAACTCAACCACACTATCTCCCAACAAAACCCTAATCGAAATTCACCCAACAAACCCAACAAAACCGAACCAGACCCACCCCACAAAACTGTAACGAAACGCACCTACAACAAAATCCCACAACACACTCCCGCAGCAAAACCCAAGGCACATCTAATTCACCCAACAAAACCCAACCAAACCCAACATTAACAAATCCCAACAAAAAACCACTCCAACAAATCCTGGCAACAAAGCCCACCCAACAAAAAGTTCAAACAAAACCCAACCCAGAACGCAACTCCAATCAAAAAAACCCAACTAGCTAACCCACCTCCAACAAAACCCAACGAATTTCTTTTCATCCAACAAAACCCAACCAAACTCCACCCAACAAAACCCAAACATCCCCTCTAACAAAACCAAACAGTAAAACTCCAACAAAACCCAACGTTTGGTTTGGGTGGGTTTTGTTGGGTTTTGCTGGGATTTGTTGGGTGGGTTTTTGTTGGGTTTTGTTAGGTTTTTATTGCGTGAAATTCGTTGGGTTTTGTTGGGTGGGTTTGGTTGGGTTTTGTTGGGCGCGTTTGTTGGGTTTTTGCTGGGTTTTGTTGGGTGGGTTATGTTGGGTCGGTTTCGTTGGGTTTTGCTGGGCGGGTTTGGGTGGGCTTTGTAGCGCTTTGTTGGGATTTGTTGGGTGGTTTTGTTGGGTTTTGTTGGGTGTGGTTTGGTTGGGTTTTGCTGGGTGGATTTGGTTGGGTCTTTGCTGGGGTTTGTTGGGTTTTGCTGGGTTTGTTTCGTTACGGTTTGTTGGATGCTTTTGGTTGTCTTTTGTTGCTTGTGTTTGGAAGGGTTTTGCTGGGTTTTGTTGAGTGGGTTTGGTTGGGTTTTGTTGCTTGCTGGGCGGGTTTGCTGGGTTTTGTTGGGTTTTGCTGAGTGGGCTTGGTTGGGTTTTGTTTGGTTTTATTGGGTGGGCTTTGTTGGGTTTTGCTGGGTGGGTTTTGTTGGGATTTGTTGGTTGGGCTTAGTTGGGCTTTGCTGGGTTAGCTTTGTTGGGACTTGTTGGGTGGGAATGTTTGCCTTTGCTCAGTTTTCTTTTTTT